>JAPPVO010000024.1:48395911-48628189 GCA_030407325.1 Camellia japonica | reverse complement strand
CATATTAAAATCTATACGTAAATTCTCGTATTATTTTTACGTTTTCATTTGTCAACGTAACATTAGCAAAATGGATTTCCACTACTCATATCTACCTCGCTGATGATCGCTGCTTGCCTGGTCAGTGCGCATCGAAGAAGGCGAAGCGAAGTTAGATTGACCATTGCTCGATGACGATGGACACATCGACTGATATAAAATAAAATTTTGAACCAATATTTTATATAATTTAAATTTGAACCCTGAAATTTTTTGGGCTTTTTGAACTTATCTGAAATTGGGCCCTATTTTCAATTTTCTAATTCTATTTCGATTTACCAATTTAGGGACCCAATTTTTAGCAAAATTCGGGGCCTAAGATGGTTGCTTTTGCAGCCTCTTGCCTAGGGCGAGCATGTGGTGTTTCAATTAATAGCATAGTAAAAGAAATTATAAGTTAAATATGCTGACTCATTTTATTACGGTAGAGTAACCTATTTATGATTTCATATTTGCCACAAATACCACAAAACTAAAGCTACATAATATTAAGGAACTATCTAATAATTTTCTCCATAATCAGTTTTGGCTCTCTCTTATCCTCGCTTGTGCTTTCTGTTTCAACTTTCTTTCCTTCAATTAGGACAGACAACATAAATTCTAAATCAGATCTCTATCTCTTTCTTGTAACTTGTAAGAAATAATATAATGGAGCTCCTCAAACCAAGCCATTTTATTATATAACTGAGCTTTTTCTATTCTTGGATTTGCCCTTCTTTGACCTTACTAGTAGTTTTTAAAATTGAGTTTCCAATATTTAATTAGTAAATTAGATCGATAGTCTCTATATTTTAGTCCTTATGTTATTTTGATCTCTATAATTTTAATTAGCTCGATTTTAATTTTAAATTTATAATTTTGTCTCAGTTTGGTCCAATTAATTATAATTGTTAGCAATTTTATTTTTATGAAAAGCTTGACATGGGTGGCATGTGTCATGTTTTTATGGGTAAAATTATAAACTTAATCAATTCAGTAAGTTAATTTCAACCAATTAAATGATTATTTTTTGTCAAAAACACTAATGACGTTATTAATGGACCAAATTTATAAGAAAATATAAAATTATTAAAGGGTCAAAATTTAACCAATTGAAATGTAGGACCAAAATGACATGAAAGGTAAAATGTAGAGACTACTAATGTAATTTATCCATATTTAATCAGAAATGCTGGAGACCCCACTGACTGGGGTCGACCCCAGTGAGGTGGCGGGCCATGATTCGCTGAAAACCAAAAAAAAAACAGTTTTTTTTTTTAGCCAATGGGAAGGCCACAAACATGACCCCAGTGACCCCCACTGGGGGTCTGAGGCATTTTTGATATTTAATCCATAACACATAAGTTACTGATTACACACCAAGACACCACGGACATTAATCCTTCCCATTACAAATTGTAATAGAAAATCTCTATTATATATTCAATGAATATAAATTAAGAATATAAATTTATCGTTATTTAATTTTTTTTTTAAATTATTTTTATAACTGTTAGTTGATATAATGAAGATGATCACAATCCAAACACGACAGTATCAGGGCCATTTGTGATGGAGTAGCACCAAAGGTTTTTGTCATCCAATATTCAACAAACACTGCACAACCATTATTTTCAAGAGTATTATTATACGTACAGAAATATTATATGAAATTATTATACAAAAAGATGTCGTCAACTGTGGTCCTTTCATTTAAAATTATAATGCCCATTATTATTAACATAATTTACGAGTATGTATCTGTTACATTATTGTTAACATGAGCTTACTTTGTTACACAGGACTATAATAACACTCATACAGGGTGTTGGCCCCATTTGAATATTCTGTTACATAAGTGTTGGGCGCCCTAGTTTTTTTTTTTTTTATTAACAAAAAAAAAAATTATTAACTCAAAATGAAAATTATATAAAATGATTAAAGAATAGTAATACAACATGTCCCAACTTAGTTGGAACGTATCTGCAAATCCCAAGCTTTTCTAAAAGCCTTCTAGTTTCATACATTTGGTAAAAGATAATATAATTAAAATAATTTATTATTATTATTTTTTATTTATTTTTTATTTTTTTTTTTGGCAGTGGAAAGAAATATGTGGAACCATCCATAACTTTATATGAGACTTCTGGGTCCTTTATTCATTCTGCCCAGCAGCATCCTTCACAAATTTTCCCATTTGGGATGCAGCTTCTGAAAAAAAAATGTTACGAAAATCAATACAAAGATTGATGCAGTTAAAATAGGAAAGAAAAAAAGAATATAAGAAAGAAAAGAAAATCATTCCTATGTAATCCTAATATAGCATTGACAAATCACTTTGCATAGAGTAGTGTACATCCATATCCCATTAGGACCACAACCTTTAACTTTCGACACAAATTGCAAGCATGACAGTACAATATAGGGGAAAGGGTATTGTGCTAGTGCAGTCATGCCCTGAGATTTTCGGGGCCCAAAGTCGATAATCAACTAATAAATTTTTGAGGTCTTTCACATTTTTTTTTTCATTAAATGAAAAAAAAAATAAGATAAAAGACAAAAGTTGTGTCAAAATTATAAAAAATACTTAGTATTACATTACAACAACTAACAAGTGTCGCTTGATCCTCGCTCTTCTTGTATTTTTAGAAACAAATAAATCAAACATACTTGAATAATCTAGTTTTTTTGCCAAATCATTTTCAATAGATAACAATGTTAATTATTTTAAATAGGCCTTTCAATTTTTTAATGAGTCAATTTATTTTTAAGTTAGTTTGGGCCTTCCTTAATTTTTTTTAGATTTAAAACATACCTAAATATTACAATAAACTATAATAGGAGTGGACCCTTTTTGGATCTATTTTCAATGGATAACAATGTTAATTTTTTTTAATGACTTTCAGTTTTTAATGGATCAATTTATTTAAGTTAGTTTAGGCATTCTTTAATTTTTTTTGAACTTAAAACATACCTAATATATTACACTAAATCATAATAAGAGGGGTCCTTTTTTTAGTCTATTTTGAGGAGCCCTAGGCCATGGCCTGGTTGGCCATGCCTAGGGCCGGCCCTGAGTGTAGTGAAAAAACACAGATTTTTAGGATTAGATTAAGCACTCAAATTTGAGCTCCGAAATTATTTTCCTCCCAAAAAAGGAAAAAAGAAAAAAGAAAAAGGAGCTATATGTGCAAGATTTAGAAAAATTACACTCATAATATATAATTTATGTAGTTTATCTTTTATGTCAATTTAGTTATTGTAATTTTAATTGCATAACTTTTTATTGTAGAATTTTTCTTACTGTACTAATTTAGTCCAATTAATCATTTTTCTTTATAAATTCGACATAAATCAAGGGTGAAATTAGACATAAATCAAGCCACCAAAAAAAGGGAAAAAAAAAAAAAAAGTGCTACTCTAACCCAAGTCTAACTTTTCAAATCCAATGATATGATAACTTATTATAATATTTAAAATAATTTTCGCTCTTGTGTCACCTCTAATCATTAGTTAATTACCTATTTTACATATCATTGAATCTTAAATTTTTTTCTACAAAGTCAACTTCTATATTTTTAAAAAAAAAAAAATCAGTTCTAACCACATTAACATTTTTTTCACTTTATACAAAATTCAAAAAATCACGAGAAAAGAGTATCTTTCTTAAACGACAACTAACTATACATACAAGATTCAAAAAGTCGTTTAAGATAACATTTAAATCTTTTTGTGAAAACAAGAAAAAAGAAAAGTGAATGAATGAATCCAAACAGAGCCTAAAAGCATGGTTTTTGCGACGGAAAAACATACCGGTGACCTCTTTAGTACCGCACTGGGCATCACACTTCATTTCGCAGAAGGTGTAGCCATTTTCGGCGTTGCAGTCTTTGGTACATTGCGCATAGCATTCCTTGTAAACATCTCCCATAGCTGCTTCGGCCTCACGTACCTGCATGGCTGCAACAACAACCATGCACATCACAAACACTGCTATAAACTGCTTTCCCATTTTCTCTTCAAATTTTTTTTTTTTTGGGTAATTTGGTGAATTCTTGTCTGTTTGATCTCTGCTGAATAATAGTTCCTTTTTAAGTTGATTTGTATTTGATATATATAGGCATAGTATAGGGTTTTGTTTTGTGTGATCAACCTTAAATTATGGGGATTGTTTTTGAACAACGTGGCTTTGCGAAAACCTTGGGTTAATGAAGAATGAGAATCATTGGTTCAAATCATTGTCCAAAAATCAAGTTAGGACATGGTCTTCGCCCTCATATTGCAAACATTTGGCATTCCCAAAGATTTTGGAAAGCTCATTTTGTATAACGGTTGTTGTTCAAAATTTAATTTTTATTTATAAACAAATTAAGAAAATTTCTAAACTTACATAAAATTCATGCAAAAAAACTTGATAAAAATGATATGACAATACCATTATGGTAAATAAATTTATCTTCAATAGTGTTTATTTTAAAATGAAAGGTCACAATGAGTCACATCATTATGTATGAATTTTTTATTTATTACTCAAAATTTATTTCGTACTTTGTGAAAAGGAGAAAATATAAATAAGTGGTGTTTTTAAATAATTACAGATTTATAAATAAATAAAAAATTATGACTTAATCATTAAAATTTGTAAAGTTTTGCGTGAATCTCTAATTATTTTTAAAAACACCCTGATTTGTTATTTCCCTTTGTTAAAAAGCCATGCACCGCCCTGCACTGCTACGGCAGCAGCATTTTGGATTATTATTAGGATTGTCACATTAGTTCTTTTTGGTCTATTTTGTTCAGACCAAAAACTGCACCGTTTGAAAAGAAGATAGAAAAAGGAAAGAAAATTGCAAATACACCTCTTGTAATTTGTTTAAAATATAGATTATTATTTATAATTTTAGAAATTACAAATACTCTATTGTTAGAATTTGTCATTCAACAAAGTTGATAGAAAAAATTAAATTTCTAATTATACTCTTATATAATAATAAAATTATCAGAACTATTAATTGAAATAATTGTTGACTTCATTAAAAACTATTAATTAATTTAGGATTGATTAATGAAAGAAGTTATTTGTTATGCAATTAGAAATTTTAGGGGTGAGATGTAATTTTTAAATTTTTAGGGCGAGATCATTGATTAATGAAAGAAGTTATGAGGTAAAAAAATTAATATGTTTGGAATGACTTTTTTTTTTTTTTTACAAAAAAATGTGTAAAAAATAGATAGAAAAAGAAATTTTTTAACTTTTTGATATAAATTATAAATTTTTTAATTTTTTTAATAATTTTTTTACTTTTAAACTAAAAATATTATTTAATTTTTTAATTTTTTTAATAATTTTTTTACTTTTAAACTAAAAATATTACCTACCAAACGAGAGCCTACTGCACTTAAAAGCACCACAGACAAACCGACCAAATGAATATTTAATTCTAATTGACCTAAGCAATGGTGGGCGCATGCAGTTGTAAGACATTACATAAAATATACTAAATACAATGCAATGAACTCATCATCATATACATATACAGAATAATAATTATATCTCATTAATTTATCATCTTTAAATTATTTCTAATGATGTGATATTAAGATTAATCTTAATAATAGAATGTTTTGTATATTAAAATTTGACAATTATTAAATATATCATTAAGAATGATTTGTAAAGGTGATAAATTCAATATTTCGAGCATTTTTCTATAAAAAAATGTGGAAATAAAACTCATCAGCTTCTTTGTGCATCACCATCTAAATTATATATATCACCTCAAAGCTTCAAGCAAACCACAAGAAAACATTTAATAGAAAATTGGGCAAATTAAATGTAATAGAAAAATGGGCAAATTAAACACATAGTCCTTATCATTTGTGTGTGATATCAATTTGGTTTTCATAGTTTTAATTGTATCAATTTTACTTTTAAATTTTTTATATTATCTCAATTAATTTAATTGACAACACCTTTTTAAAAAAATTTTACTTTTAAATTTTTTATATTATCTCAATTAATTTAATTGACAACACCTTTTTAAAAATTGGTTGAAAGTAAAATGTAAAGTAGTCCATTCACTCTAATCAAAATAATTGAGGAGTTACCGTCTAATTTAAAGAGTGAGCGTCTAATTTGAATTTGTCCTCTTTTTTCTTCTTTTTTTGAATGAATCATTTTACCTTTAATTTCAATCAAATTAATGCTATTAATTGAATTAAATTGACACAGTGTGAAGAATTATGAGGTAAAAATGATACAATTAAAATTATAGGGACCAAATTAACACAATAAATAAATTGGAATAGGCTTGTCTCTGACAGTGTTGTTGGGCTCGTAGGGCTCACCACGGGTCTTATTTCGATAATCCGAATCGTTTAATGTGTAGAGCTCATCGAGTAATTTATCCTAATAAAAATCACGTTGATTGGATATCAATAATTACTTGATCGGATTAGATTTTTGCCAACAATTTATTTTTAAAATTATATTTACCATTTACAGAAATCTGATCTGATCAAGTAATTATTGATATCTAATTAACGTGATTTTTTACAAGGATAAAGTACTTGACAAGTTCTACACATTAAACAGTTTTGATTATCGAAACAGGACTTGTGGTGAGCCCTCACAGCCCAACAGCACACTATAGTCTGATCTTGAACTAGAGAGAAGCCTGACCCAAACAAATTAACTACGTGTTCAATTTGCCCTAAAAATTAGTATATTACCAAATAATCCCTGGTGATACTACATGTACCAATTAGTGTACTAACACTAGTTATGACATTATTATTGACTCCACTCATTAATCACATTACAAATATTAAAAATCTCTTAAATTATGTTAATACTAATTATGACATTATTATTGACTCCACTCATTAATCACATTACAAATACCAAAAATTTCTTAAATTATGTCACATCATCAATGGATATATTAGTTAGTATACTAATTAATGCATATAGTATTATTCAATAATCCTTGATGAGGTAGGAAAAGTTGGTAACCCACAAAGCCCTATGCTTTACCAATTCACCCTTTATAAACCACATCCCTCTCTTTTCATTCAAATCAGAGAAAAAAAGAGTGAAATTTATCAACCTCCAATGGAAGCCAAAAAAATAGAGATGGTAATAACCATGGTTTTCATAGCAGCTTTTTGGACCGGAACCATGGCTCAGTCTAGTTGCACCAATGTGCTCATAAGCTTATCTCCGTGCCTAAATTATATAACGGGAAATTCCTCGACCCCATCTTCTGGATGCTGCGCGCAGCTAGCCAATGTGCTCGGGTCACAGCCACAGTGTCTATGTGAGGTCATTAATAACAGCTCGTCGCTTGGGATTAGCATAAATCGGACTCTGGCTTTGTCTCTCCCCAATGCTTGCAATCTCCAGACTCCCCCTATTAGCCGCTGTAATGGTGAGAATATTCCGTGAAATTTTCCTTCATGTAATAGAGAAAATAAATAAATTATAAACTATAGGAATAAATATTGCATCTCAATTTAACTAATTTTTTTCGCTGTTTTTTCGTGATTGGCAGCTACTTCCCCCGCAGCATCTCCTACTGGAACACCAGGTGCATAATTAGGACCTGCATATCAATTCCTTCAACAATTTTACAATTTTTTTTATCATCTTTACTTCTTGAATTAATTACTTCGTTAATGATGTCATATATTTGGTATATTTTTGGTCATCTTGGCTATATTCATTAATGTTATCAATGTTTTGTGATATATTTTTTCATGGGTATTTTTTTTTCTTGTACAAACCTATCATTGTTTTTTTAATAATGTTATATACACCAATTAGTGTACTAACTAGTGTACCAATTGATGATGTGACATAATTTAAGAGATTTTTTATATTTGTAATGTAATTAATAAATGGGGTCAATAACAATGTCATAATTAGTGTTGTACATTAGTTAGTATACTAATTAGTGCATGTAGCACCACTCTTGTTTTTTTGCATATCAATTCATTCAACAATTTTACATTTTTGGTCATTTTCATGCTTGTACTATTTACAATGAGTGCAGGAAATGGATCTAAGACCGCGCCATCGACATCGGACGGAAACTCTATCAAGTTGCCAGTTTCTCTACTGTTCTTCCTCATCTTCATTGCTTCATACGCTCCTGACTTTCACAACCGTATTGAATTTTCCTTTTTTAACTTGGATTTTATTCCAAAGATGTGATCTTACAAACACTACAATAATACAGTCTTGTATACTCTCTTTTTTCTCATTATATTTGTCATACTAAATTTTGGATATACTTTCTTAGGGGTGACTAGGCTATGTTTTACAACATATATATTTCCAAGCTTCTGTTTTAAATGGTGACCACGACAACAATAACAATAAAAAATAAAAATAAAAAATGAAGATATGATAAACATCATTTCAATTATGTAATGACAAAAAAATAGAAATGATCACAAAAACAAATCAATGAATTGGTTTTTAATTTTAAGCATTTTTTTTTTCATCAGCAAAAGAAAAATAAAATTATTGATGCAAAACAAACTGCGACAAGTACAACTAGATTATATCAGTAAAAGAAAAGACGACAAGCATTTATATTTTTTTGGTGCAGCCAAAAAGTAATGCCTTTAAAATGATCAGTAAGCACATGAATTTTTCTCAAGAGAAAGAAGTCGCACCGCGGAAATTCTATTAAGTAGGAGTTATTCAACAACATTTATTATGTCAGATTTTTAGTTCTAAAAAACTTATGAAAATCAACTTTTACATGATACACTGTAACATCATATATATTTTCAATAAAATTGTTAAAAATAATTCAAAAAATTTAAAGCTCAATAATAAATCGAAATAGTGCATTCCACGTACTAATGTAGGAAAGGTGAGATGGACTAATAGATTAACGACTTCATAAACTACTGAACAATAATATCAAATTATTATTTTCTCATAAGAAGTAAATAATTTTAACTGAAATTTTTAGTAATTTTCACTCTGTATTTGTTTTCTCATCACATTTAAACTATCATTTACTTAGTTGAAATCTTGAAATTAAATAAATTTAGAAGTACGACAGTTTTCTTACATATATTAATGAATTAGACTATATTGACTTGATTATTAAAGTTGAAGGGTTTAAAAAGAAAAAATAAAAGTTTAAGGGTAACATTGACTCTAAAGAAAGAATTAAAATTTGAGGAACACATTAATATTACTAACATATGCAATGCATGTGCAATTCGAGAAAAAAAAAATATTATAAGAATAATGACAAACAAAAATACACAAATAATGTGTGTTGCTCTTTGCATACTTTTTACTTAGAAGTATGAGTTCTAGGCCCATTATTAAAAATACACAAATAATATGGTAAGAGCCTCTATTATTAAACCCAAGGTCATGAGTTCGAGACACGTCTTCCTGTTTGTATACTTTTTATACCATCAATAGTCTTCACTTTATATGTTAAATTTAAAAGAGTTAATTGATAGATTAGTAAATAAATAAAAATTGCAGCAACGGTAGTTTTGAAATAACGCTATTACGAAAAGTGTTTTATTATTACAAATGATAAGACATAAATTTGTTAAATCATTTTGTGGAAAAAAAAAAAATTATACTATAATATTTGATGCCACAGTTCGTCCAAGTGAATGGGTCGGACAAGTCCAAACTCTTCAGTGCCCACGTCCAGCTGATCAAGCCCACCGGATTACCTGCAAACAAGTCCAACGGGGAACGGGGTAGTCCCCCAGTGAACCCTCCGACGAGAAAGTTAGAAGGAGAAGTAGGGTGTAAGGAGAGTTTAGAGATAGAAAGCTTAATCTTCTTCTTATCTTCAACGTTTACTTATATCCTTTGGTAATCATTTCGCTATCCCTTCCGACCTGCCCTCCTCGCCGAAAGTCTATGCTGTAGCTTACCTTGTTCAGGGTAAGGGGGTCCTGTTCCGACGGGGAGGTGTTATCGTAATAAATGCTGTGATGGGCTGCATTAATGGTGATGTGCAGTGGCAATAACTTTGCAGATTTTTGTCTACTGATGTGGCTCATCCTTCACCTGCCATGTGTCTGAACGCCATTGGCTCTTTATGCCATGTTGGATTCCAGCTGTTCTGGACCTCACCAGCTGAGTTATGTATTGGGCTCCGAGTGATGGGCTTGGGTTGTTTATAGTGGTTCATGACCTTTGTGGACTTGTACACATCAATATTTTTGTTTTATATCATTATTCAAACAAAAATTAATGTTTATAGAGACGAGTTTGATACTCTTTATTTTATGAAGTTTATCTTGGATTTATAATGATAATTCGAATTGTTCATCTCAACTAAACAATAAAGATGAGTTGTATAAAATTTTAATTTTATTAAATTTCACTAGATATATAAACAAGTTATATTTCATTTTAAAAAATAGATTATAATAATAAATTTAAACTTAAATCGTTTATTTTATAAAATAAAATATAATTTATTTATCTATTCATAAATATCAATAAATCTAATTTTTTTTATGCATAACATATGATCTTTATTTACTAAATGGACGATGGGTATCATTGTTGTGAATTCACAATGATATCTACAAAATAAAATATAAAGGATACAGATTATCTTCGGTTCACAAAGTAAATTAGATGATATTGTTACTTGTGGAGTTTACTATAGGTCTAATTTTGACAATGTGTCGAACTCGTTGAATATTTCATCCTTGTGAAAAATCACTTTGATCAGATATCGATAGCCACTTGATCAGAACATAAATATCAATAAATCTGATTTTTTTTATGCATAACATATGATCTTTATTTACTAAATGGACGATGGGTATCATTGTTGTGAATTCACAATGATATCTACAAAATAAAATATAAAGGATAAAGATCATCTTCGGTTCACAAAGTAAATTAGATGATATTGTTTACTTGTGGAGTTTACCACAAGTCTAATTTTGACAATGTGTTGAACTCGTTAAGTATTTTATTCTTGTAAAAAATCACTTTGATCGGATATCGATAGCCACTTGATCAGAACATATTTTTATCAATAATTTATTTTTTAAATTATATTTACCATTAATAAAAATATGATCCGATCAAATAACTATCGATATCTAATTAATGTGATTTTTTTATATGAATAAAATTCTAGACAAATTCTATATATTTTGTAACAACCCAGATTTTTAATTATTTTGTAAAATTTATACTAATATTATTTAATCTTGGTTAGGACAATATATAATTTATTATATATTATTATGTGTGATTTTGTAAAATAATATAATTATTAAAAGTTTAGAGGTCAAAATATAAATAATAATATAGATAATATAAATAATAATAATAATGGGTGTGGTACTAAAATAAATAATTAATTTTCTATTGGTATATGATAAAGTATAATTTAATTAAGAATTAATTTATTTATATAATTATATTAAAATATTGAGTCAAAAGGTAATTATCTTAAATATCTATTAAGGATAAGAACAAATCTATATAATTATTAATCGAATCTTGATTTGAGCCACGTATGCGCCTATTCCCTATAAATAGAGGCGCTGATCTGGGCGAAGGAAGGAAGAAAAGAAGAAAGAAAAAGAAAGGAAAAAAAAGAAAGAAGAAAGGAAGAAAGAAAGAGAGGAAAGGAAGAGAAAAATAATGAAAGTTAAAAAGGTCTGTGATAGTGGAAAGAAAGAGTAAGGTATTAAAGATAAAGTAAGTTATATTATACCTTGAGTCACCAAAATGTATTTTACGTATGTTTTGACTTACCAAAATCTGTTTTATACAAGTTATGTTTTATTAGTATATTAATAAAAGTTATGTTTTATAAAGGTTTCAGTTACATGGTTTAATTTCTGAACCCTATTTGCTTAAAAGGAAACCCATGGATATATTTGTTTTACTTTTAAAAAATATTTGGTTATGACCTTATATACAATTATGTTTTGTAAGTACCACCACGGGAGTCCCACGCCTTTGGGGACTTAAATAACCATTGGCCTCTGTTTGACCACTTTGTGGTCCTCTGTTTGTCATGGATCCATTGACCTCTGTTCTGTGCGGACCAAAGTGCTGTGCGGAGCTAAGTGCTACACTATTGTGGGAGCCACCTCTAGAATCCGTACGAGCCACCTCTTGAATCCGTACCTCTGTTATATGTGGACCAAAGTGCTATGCGGAACTAAGTGCTACACTATTGTGGGAGTCACCTCTAGAATCCGTACGAGCCACCTCTTGAATCCGTACCTCTGTTCTGACTGTCACTTCTGTGATCTCTGTTCTGTTCTGTACCGTGGTTATGGTCATTTACTTACATAATTTCTGTATTTCAGTTTCTGCCACCTAAATGATATATTTACATAATCTCAGTTTTGCTACTTAAAGGATTATTTGTTCCGACTAAGTTATCTGTAAATGTTTTGGCCTAACTAACTATCCATGGTTTTTTCGTGTCCCTTATACTCTTGGTATAATATTTCTCACTTTGCCATGTGCTTATAGTTGTTTACCAATTTTCAGGAAATAGCTTTTGGAAAGTCTTAGATGCGGGGCTGCGGAATAGACACACACAACATTTTTATGATATTTCTCTATGTAAATAACGACCTTTTTGGTCAATATAATTTTGTAATAAAAATAGAAGCTCTGATGATTATTTTGGTACCCTTATTTAAATATTACTTCCGCTCGCGTTTATTGATTTGTTTAAGAATTGGCCGGAGGTAACCTCAGTTACTGGCCATCACGATGCTTAACCCTTGGGTACGGGGAGCGGGTCGTGACATCTTCAGCGGTTTAAATTATTAAAATTATATCCGGGATGAACCCCACATCTCCAACAATACGCTCCCGACCTCATCCATATTTGGAGAATAAGAGAAGGACACGTTTCGAGTAGCAGAGTATATTTGCATACTACGTGTCCTGCCTAGAATCCTCCTCGTACCTACGTAGCAACAGTAAGTTGCAACTGCTTTGCTCTGTATAAATCATCAAAATCAAGAAACGAAGAATTGAAGAAAAAAAGCTAAAAAGCATAATTATTATAGCAAATTCAGAAAAGAAAATAAATAAGGATAAAGCTTGGGAGCTCGAATGAGCTCCCCCCCGAATCCCCTGAAAATGGAAACAGAGGGAAAAGAGGGTGAAGGCAAGAGAGAGAGAGGGAGAAAGAGAGAGGAGAGGAGAGAGGGAAACAGAGAGAGAGAGAGAAGAAGAAGAAAGAAGCTCGGCCGTCGCAGCAGCTCGGCCGATCGCCGATCATCGCAGCAGCTCAGCCTCTGCCTCGCCTCCACCGCGCCTCCGCCCCTGGTTTATGCCCCCTCCTGTCCAGTTCTCCCTTCTCCCTTTCCTTCTTCTTCTTTTTCTTCTTCTTCTTCTTCGTTTCTGATTCAAAAAAAAAAAAGGGCAAAAACGACGTCATTTTTGCCTTTAGGAGGATTCGGGGGGACCATTTTCGAGCGACGTAGCATTACTCAATAAATAAATAGAGGGGGACATCCATCAAAATCATCTTTAACTTTTGACTGAAATAGGACACGGCCAAGAATTCAAGACCAGAACCGAACCCCAAATTGAGATTCTGGTCTCTCTCTCTCTCTCTCTCAATCTAAATATTTCATTCAGGGTTCGTTTGAAAAGTAAGTTAACTTTTTGATTTTTTTACTTTTTTGGCTATTTTAACTTTGGCTAAAAAGCCTGATTTAGGAAGGGTTTTAGGTTTTTTTTTTTACTTTTTTGACTTTTTTGTGAGAGAAAGAATCTAATAATTATGGGTTGAATGTGATGTTTTATCTTATTAGGTTAAAAAGTCTACTGTCTTTTATTTTTTGTAGCTAAAATAACTAAAAAAATTCTAACTTTTGCTTCCCAAACGAAGTCTCAATTTTATTTAATTGTGTGACTTTTTCGTATGATATAGATTTCACTATATTTTTTTTTTAAATATCATATTTTTTATTTTTTATTTTAGTATTAGATTAAGATTATTATTTAAAATTAAAATATTTAATTTCTTTTTTATTTAGTATTTAATTTCATGTTTAAATCTTTAGTATTGTGGTTTTTTATTATTATTATTTATAATTTCTATTTTATTATCAATAAGATTGTTACGGATTTTACTTAATAATATATAGTTTATTGAGAGAATTCTCTTGTTTTACTATTATTTTGATAATCTTTAAATGTAACAAGTTATAAAAGAAGAGTTGCAATTTTTTTTTTTTTTCTTTTTTGGGCGCGCGATTATACTTTTGTTCACGTTTTTACGCTTACGTTGTGTTTGGTTGGGGATTTGAAAAGGAAAAAAAAAAAGTTAGGTGAAATGTGAATAAAATATACTTATATTTCACTTAATTTTACACACCTTTTTTTTTTCTCTTTCTAAATCTCTCTCCAAATCTCCAATCAAACACAGTATTAGTGTAATTTTTTTTCCGTGCTGTAGGAAGTAAACGTGGCGACGCAACCATTGCTGCACTTAATTATTATGGGGCGGAAAAGCCTTCCAGATCCCAGCAAGAAAGGCCGACCTTATTGGGGTTTCGTAGACATGGTCACCACTACAATTGAAGATGTCAAGAATGCTCTTAAAGGAGGTTTTGAACTTTGATTTCCATCTTTTAAATCCAATCATTTTTGTTTTCTTTTACTACCGCTGCTGTTATTGTGAATTAATTCTTTCTTATGCTGCAACAAAACAGAGGAATACGTACCATACTAGAACTAAAGGATTGTTTTGTTTTACTATCAGTAATGTTAGACTGGTTTTGGATCATAGATTTACGTAAAAATTGAAAAGAACATATTTCCATTTTCAAATTCCTACCCAAATATAGTTATTGTGAATTCTTTCTTTAGTAATACATGCTGCAATGAAACAGGGGAGTACGATACTAGAACAAAAGGACACCGCCACAACCCCCCTGGGAGGGCATTAGGAGAAGGCATTTATCGCATCCTAAGGCACAATACCGGCAAAAAAACACACACCCATCTGATTTACAAGCTTGAATTACCGCCAGAAGGGGATAAGAATGAGCCACAAGAATCACTCAACGTGGAACGCGGAGGCTCGTTTCTGATTCAAATAAAGAATCCTGATCAGCAGCAGCAGCAACACAGCTACACTTCTTCTTCGCAATTTGGAGGAACTCGAAGCAAGCGCAAGGCAGCTGTTTTTCCAGGACATCTGCAAGGGAAGTTTGGGAAATTAAGGTACCATCCAGCTGATCCACCGGAGTTTTTGAACTACAAAGGATGCGAATTCTTGCTCATATCAGCTTCCGATGACATAGAAGAAGAGTTGGGGTTGGATCTTAAGACTGAATGTGAATCTGAGCATTGTTCAGATTTGGTGAAGACTTTTGGGAAGACTGTTTCCACCACTCCTCTCCTGAAAGGAACCTAGATTTGAATTTCTAGTTTTTGAATTTCATATCTGAAAGTAGTGCAGCTAAGCACCTCTCCCTTTTGGTAACTGAAGTTTTGTTTTGCCTAGGTGTTGTGAATCGTGGGTACACTAGGAAATACAAACAAGCAATAACACATGAGTTTTAACGTGGTTCGGCAATCCGACCTACGTCCACGGGAGCGATATCACTATATATCAATAAAAGGAGGATTACACACTTAACTCACACTCTCTATCTCTCTATATAGCTGATTCTCTCTCACTCTGATGACACAAACAGAGTATACACAACTCTTGTATATTACTCTCTCTTGTATGTCCGTCTCTCTATATCAACTCCCCTCTCACCCGTCCATTTATACACATTAACAGAAGGTGGAGAGGAGCTGGCCTTTGCACATGGCCAGCTTTTTACCAATTTGATCTTCCTCTTTTTGTTGGTTGGAAGCTACCCCACCATGTGGGTAGTGGGTTGGTGCCATCCTTACCATGTGGCTACCAACCTTACAATGGCTGCCAACCTCAATAATGGGTTGATATCCTACAAATCACCCCCTCAACCCATGTGAGGTGATCCATAATAGCACCCCCTGCTTGGAGTACCCGGCACCCCTCACTGGGGTGCCATGCAAAGCTTACTTTGCAACTCTTTGTGATGGCATCTCTCCCTTCCATACAGTCTTGGAGAGATCGCAATATGTCTCTAAATCAAGAGCAAAAGAAACTCTTTTCTTCCCTGAGACATGCTTTGCTGTCTTGGTCTCTTTGCTCTGAGCTGTCTTTAAAATTGGCTGCAATGGCTCCATTTTGTGCACCTTCGAACTGCCTCCATGTATTCTTGTACACTTTGGTTGCCATGTCTGCTGAGCCTTATGTCTTTTCGGTGCGTATCTTGTGCTTCTTGTCTGGTAAGTGACAGTAGCTCCTTCTGTCACAACATTTTCAACAAGGCTGTACAAATTTCCCTCCAATCGTCCATGTAGCATCACCGTATCTCCATGGATAATTTTGAGATTTTCTTTGCTAGATGAGAAACTATAACCCTTCAAGTCTAGCATACTTAAGGAAATTAGATTCTTCTTCAGCCTTGGCACATGTCGGACTCCATCCAACGTGAAAATTTTTCCATCTTCCATTCGGAGCCGTACTGTTCCTATGCCAACAATCTTACTCACAGTGTTGTTAGCCACTCGAACAATACCTCCGTCCTTTGCTTGGTAGGTGGAAAAAAGCTTTCTGTCCATGCATATATGGTATGTACTTCCGAAATCTAAAATCCAATCAGGTTTCGTCATACTCGACGAAACTGTGAATGCATACTCATCCTTAGCATTTACTGCAGCAGCGACATTTGATGAGCTCGCCTGTTCCTTGTTTGCCTTGTCCTCCTTGAGCTTTGCACAGTCTTTGATGAGGTGATCCTCCTAATCACAGTAATAGCACTTTCTCTTGTAGCCTGGCCTTGATTGCGAATGTCCTCTTGATTTGTATCTACTCCGTCTATCATTGGACCTGCCTCTGCCTTTCTCATTTTCTGATGCAACCAAGGCATTTCCTTCTGGGTGCTTGCTACTTTCCTTTTTCTTCATCGACTCATGAGAAATAAGTGTATCAACCACTTCATCCAGTCCAAAAGCATCCTTCCCATACAATAGAGTAGTCCAGAGATGCTCATATGATGAAGGTAAAGAGACCAGTAAGATCATAGCCTTATCTTCCTCCTCGGTCTTCACTCCAATAGTGTCCAATTCCATTGTGATCCTGTTGAACTCGTCCAGATGTTCTGTAAGGTTCGCACCTTCTGGCATTTGAAGTGTATGTAGCTGCTTCTTCAAAGATAACCGATTTGTCAAAGACTTTGACTTGTACCTCATTTCTAACTTTGCCCATAGCTCTGCCGGATCTACTTCATTGATGACTTCTCGGAGTGTGTTGTTTCCGAGATATAACTGGATTGTATTGTTTGCCAATTCTCTCAACTCCTCCCACTTTTCATCCTTCATGTCTTCCGGTTTGTTGGACTTTTGAGAAGAGCTTTTACCTGACCCTCTCGTGTTAGAATATTTTTCACCTTTTGCTGCCACAGGGTAAAGTCATTATTGCCATTAAAAGGCTCTATCATGAAACTTGCACATTTTCCTGCCATTTTAAATTTCTTCCTTTTTACAGAAATTTTGATTCAAGAATCTAACCATACGGATGTGTCCAGAATACTCCAAATAGTTGGAAAGCACTATTGGATCGTCAAAAACGGACTCCGAATGGCTTAGAGCAAGCCAAAACAGTTTGCACAGTTTAGATCTGCGAGTGTACCTTAGCCGTGCAGCAGCTGTAACAACGCCCGCGAGGGACCTCCGGGCTACAGTTCGGACTCGATTTGTGTCACGGTTCTTAATCTGAACCAAAGAGTCCAAATCCGGCAAATCATTTTGAGAAAACAGATTTTGAAAGAAGTGCCAAACATGGACTGCTTCGCCAGATACAGAGTCGCCACCTAAATATTTTATTAATGGGGGAATTTAGGAAACCCTGACTCGGTGCCAAAGGCCACGTGTCCGTCATCACCAAAGTTGCCTTGGCTCGGGAGCTTGGGTACGATTGGGGAAGGTCAGCTATGAGCACCCCCTCTCGCCGATCCGAAGATCGGCCTCTACTAACCGTGATATCTTGTTTTGAAAACATCATGTGTTCTTATTCCGGTTATTAGCCTAGAATCACTATGTTATGCGCACAGCAAACAAGTATAGACTAGATCGCCTAACTTGGAAACAAGCATTGCATATCCGTTTGTTTTGGAAAATGCTTTGGGTTTTGCTACTCACAAGTAGGCTAAAATACAGATTTCAACGAGTTGTTCCAACTCAAACAATCTAACCTTCACCCACAGGCATTCAGGCAGTTTAACATATAAACATCTAGCCACATTGTAAGCATGCTATTATGGCAACACTCACACGCATGCAAGGATGCTAAAGCATAAAATACTTACAAAGTACTCCGTGCCTAGAACAAGAACATGTCAGCAATCAATGCATGATCCAAGTCCATGTTAAGTGCTTAATGCATCGCATACAAAATGTCACTAGAATAGACTCGGCTAATCTAAGGATGACATGTGAGGTGCACAGGAAGCATGTATTCAAAGTTAAATTTGAAATATAATGCAATTAGCATGATGTGCCGAGCCTGGTGCATGCAATACTGACGAATGATGCACGCATGCGTAACATGAGGTATACTAAAGTAAACATGCCCTAATACTAACCATCAAAACAGGTAAGTAAAAGGGAGAAAGAAGTGGGGGTTGGAAGACATACACACACTCACCCACGCTTATTACAAATTCGCCCTCGCTCGGAGGAGCCGAAAGAATAATACAGACTAAATAAATAATCAACTATTCTAGCTAATTAACTATTACAGGCCAACTAAATTAATTTAAGCAAATTAATTAATCTAATAAAGCAATAAACAGTCCCGGGATGGAGGCTCAATGCAGTGTGCGCTCGGCTTTGCCCGGAAATCCAACGACATGCCCAAGATGCCTCTGTTTTCCCTGCTCTGCTCCTCTGAGGTGTACCAAAGTCCCAGGGTTTGCTCCATGGATGCCAGGGAACACCACCGGCTGGGGGAGAACACCACCGGCCATGTGGAATGGTCATCGGCCATGACTCTGATCCATCGGCCAATAATGATGGCCGGTCGGCACTAAATGTGGCCGGCCGGACAAAACTTCCTGCAGAAACTGGTTTGACAGCAGCAGAGGACAATACTTGGCATGGCAATGCATTTCAAGCAATATATGCACCAATCACACCCTATATCATGTTTATGACTCAAAGGGACATGAACCTTGGTTCTCGGACCACCAATCGCGCATTTCCATGCATAATGGCCCAAGAAACCAAATGTGCACGTTTTGATGTCAAATGTAATGCACACAAACAACCAAAGGCCCAATCCCTATCACTAGATCAAGGAACAAGGCATGCATGCTAGATGGAGTGCAACCTAGGCATACAACCTAAGTATGCAACATGAGAATGCAAGGTAGACATGCAAGTATACAAACAAACATGCAAGGTAAACATGCAAACAAGCAAAGGATGGACTTAAGCTTATTAGGGCAGCCCTTAAGGAAACCCAAAACAGTGGCCAAGATGCTAAGTACATGAAGGCAAATGTACACACAAACATGCATGAAAATATGGTTCAAGACTTAAGCATAATGAAGCAATTTTCAAGCACACTCGAAAGGGGGAAACATGGACTAATGACATGTATACTAAGCTCTGAAAATCATGCTATAGGAGGTGCCAAACCAACTAAACAAAGCAAGCATATCATGTAATCAAGCCCAAAGCCTAAAGCTTACCAAAGAGGCATTGGACTACATTTATCAAGACCAAACATGGCATGATTTAAACAACTAAAATCAGAGTTTTAGCATGTCAAAATGAACCCCAAAAACCACTTAGATGACATCTAAATGACTTACACATGGGAGCATGCACAAATGCACTTTCAATGAGCATGAAATACAAACTCTTGGAACATCAAAGAGCCATGAAATGTAAGTGTACAAGCATGCTAAGTGGACTGAAATGACATGGAAAATGGTCCCAACCCACTAAGTCAAAGCAAGTAATGCATGCTATACATTCACATCCTTAAGGCCAACAAGCCAAAAATGCAAAGGGGCTATACTAAGTATGCCAAAGTCGACCCAAACAACTAAGGACAGACCTTAATCATGGCAAAACAAACATGAAAGCTTCACAAAGCCAAGCCTAAAGCATGCTAGAACAATGGTTTACAACCTAAGGCATGTTAAGGCAACAAAATGGCATTACAAGGCATGTATGCTAAGCAAGCATGGTGTATCAAAACCAACACACAACAATGCTATTTCATGGCAAAATAAACATAAATAACAGCCAAGGCATGGTCAACATGAGCCTAAGCTAGGTGCTCTCTCAAGAGGCAAAAATAGCCCTTTTCAAGAGCAACAAGGAGAGGGGGTGGCCCTCTCCTTCTTAGGACTTCAAGGCACCATTCTTACCACTGAAATCCCTCAAGATTTCAGTGGTGAGGAGGCCCAAACACCAAAATCCCGGAGCACACTCAAAATGGCACAAAATGGAGCCTTACAAGGCTTAAGAGGGGTCAAACAACCCCAAAGCTTGAAGCAACCTCAAACAACTATTTAGAGGGCCTAAAAAACAGAACTTTTATGTGTTATACACAAAGCCAAAAAACAGTTGCAAGGTAGGTAAAAATACAATGCAAAAATGGGAAATAAATGGACAAGCTTCTTACCCTTGAAGACCTTCTTCACAAATGGTGGACCAGTTGCTCCTTTAGGTTGAAACCAGCTTCAAAACACTAAAAATAACCCTCAAGGGCCTCAGCTCCAAGAGATGGTGTGGTAGTGTGTGTTTGTGTGCAAATCTAAGCCTAAACACACATAAGAGAAAGAGAGATAGAGATGGAAGATGAGCAAACCCTAACCCTAGAACTCAAACCCTAAAAATGTTGCCTAAAATGTCTAACCCTTGAAACAAGAGAGAAGACCTCTCTTTATAGAGTTTTTTGTCTTGTAAAGCTTACAAGACAAGCCTCTAAAGAGATAGATCCCTCCATACACGTGTATGGAGGGGAGCCAAATGCAAGCCAGCTGTGACAAAATATCTGCAAAAGCAGATGCACAGTAGTCGACCGGCCAAAGATGCATTTGACCAAAAAAAGATAGCCGGCCGGCCACCTATAGTGCCGGCCGGCCAAACATTTGGCCAGTGGCCACAAAACACAGCCGGTGGCCTCAGGCCCTGGCCAGTGATGGGTGGGGATGGTCTACAAACCCTACCCTGCCTCTCAAAGGCAAAACACAAGTGTCTGGTGTCAAACCAAGCACAAAACAGTCGAGTCGAGAGATCCTGAGGCGAGGCGCGTTGCCAAGGCTTCCGGGAACTCAAGACGAACACAAACAAGGGTGATCACTGGATGTTCAATCAGTGACGTCCAAGTCTTGAGGACGGTCAAGAATGGGGTGTCTACAGCAGCGGATAACGCTCAGCCCCTGTGTTGACTGGTCAACAGCCGGCTGACGTGGCTGCCACGTGTCTGCTACGTGTCTGGCTGTCTGGCACGTGTTTCACCGACGTGTCGCTGACGTAGCGATGACTGGACGCTGATATGGTGCTGACGTGTCAATGACGTGGCGCTGACGTGTCTCGTCTTCTTCCTGCAGACGTGCGTGAGGCGCGTGGCTGCGCGTGGTGTGACGCGCCGACTCTCCACCGGCGTGTGGCGGCGCGTGGTGCGCGTGGATTTCACGCGCTTCTTCTGTGTGGCGCGTGAGGGCGCGTGGGAAGGATTCTGGGGCTGTTCTTTGCGGTTCTGGACTCCTCTTCTCGAGAGCTTCCTTCTGGTATGCTCAAAAGTGGATTTCAGTCATTTCGAAATCTGGGCACTTTCGGAAAAAACTCGATTTTTCACCACCCGAGCTCTGATACCAATTATTGTGAATCGTGGGCACACCAGGAAATACAAACAAGCAATAACACAAGAGTTTTAACATGGTTCGGCAATCTAGCCTACGTCCACGGGAGCGATATCACTATATATCAATAAGAGGAGGATTACACACTCAACTCACACTCTCTATCTCTCTATATAGCTGATTCTCTCTCACTCTGATGACACAAACAGAGTATACACAACTCTTGTATATTACTCTCTCTTGTATGTCCGTCTCTCTATATCAACTCCCCTCTCACCTGTCCATTTATACACATTAACAGAAGGTGGAGAGGAACTGGCCTTTGCACATGGCCAGCTTGTTGCCAATTTGATCTTCCTCTTTTTGTTGGTTGGAAGCTACCCCACCATGTGGGTAGTGGGTTGGTGCCACCCTTACCATGTGGCTGCCAACCTTACAATGGCTGCCAACCTCAATAATGGGTTGATATCCTACACTAGGTACTAGGTGGTGGTACATTTTGTCACTGTTGTGCTTAAACATGGTCGTAGGTTTCGACTGGTTTGTGTCATATCGTTTGTTATAATCGCACTATGTATGGTGTTTATATCTCAGTTTTTTTTAATTTTACCTATTCTATCTAGGAAAAGAATGTGTATGTGAGATTGTGAAGATCAAAAAAAAAAAATTTGTATCATTTCTGTTATATTTATATCATGTAAACCACTTAAGCCACTCTCTTGGCATATTATCTAAATCGCCATCTTGGCGCACTATTTAATAATGATAATTTTAAATATAGTATTAAATATAATATAATATGTATAATAGATAAAATATATATTTATTATATTTGACATTACTATTAGAAGACAGCTTGTCTCCAGTAACGATTGAATTGTCCAATCCATGCTTGTAGATTCACAATGATCTTATTTGTTGATATTTTAAGGCTCCCTTTGGTAAGCATCTCAAAGTATAGTTCTATCCATTGATTTGAGTATGTTGTTTGTTTGGAGTTTTCAAATCATAATTCTACACCTATTTCTCAAAACTCAATTCAAAACATAATTATTACTTTTTAAAACTCATAACCGAACACATAATTCAAAACTCAATTCAAATCAATATTTTAATTTTTTTAAAGACTTTAAATATTTTAATATTTAAACATGTTAGACCATCTCCAACGGTTCACCAAAGTTGACATCAAATTCAAATTTTGATGAAAAAGTTACTGTTTGGTACTCCAACGGTTGCACCAAATCGATATCAAATTGAGATTTCATCAAACAATTCATCAAACTGAGGACAAGATACTGATTTCACCAAAACACTGTTTGTGACCGTTGGAGGGAGGACCCGGTCGACCAACTGATTGTCTGGCCGGTTGACCAACCGGTCGACCGATTTCCTTTACAATCGGTAGGTTCAAACCAGTCAAAAAAAGTTCAAACAGGTAAAAAAAATATATATATATATATATTTTGCCTTACCGGTTGACCGGCCGGTCAACCAACCGGTCGATCCAAACATCTGAAAGCTGCAAATATGATTAGTCTGTTGATGAATCTATGAAAGCTGCTGAGATATGCACAATACAATTGTTTAAAGAAACAATTGTTTAATGAAAGCTGCTGGTATATTATCAAATTAAAGAAACAATTGTTGCAATTGTTTATGAAAATCCAATTGAAACAATTGGTGGGTTTTCATCATTTGAAACAATTTCAGAAATAGGTCAACCCACCAGCAAACATCTTTACAGAAAGCTGCAATTGTTTCATCATTGAAATATTCTAAAAAACATAGCGTTCTAAAAAAAAATATTTACGCTTACCGGTCGACCAACCAGTTGACCCATGGGATTTGATACGGGATTTGATACACCGTTGGAGCGAGTGGTATCAAATTTGGTGAAATGTGCCATTTTTGACTCAGATTTGGTGAAAAAAGAAATTCACCGTTGGAGATGCTCTTACGATTTTTTTAGTTTTTTAATTTTTTGAATATTTTTAAATACTTTAATTTCAAAATATTACGATTTTAATTTTTTAAATTTTAAAATATTTTATAAAAATAAATTCAAACTCTATTTTATAAAAATATTTTTAAATATTTTAATTTTTTTGGTTATGTATTTAGTTACGATTTAAGTGTAGAGTTGTGAAAGTAGTATAGAATTTCGAGTTATGTGTTTGGTTATGAGTTTTAAAAATAATTTCTTAATTGAGTTTTGTTTTATGTGTTTGGTTACGATTTAAGTGTAGAGTTGTTTTTAAATTTAAAATATTAACATTTTAAATTATTTAAATTTTTACGATTTAAATTTTTTGAATATTTATTTTAATTTTTTACTTATTAAATTTTTTAGATTATTTAAATTATTTAAATATTTATGATTTAAATTTTTTGAATATTTGTTTTGAAAAAAAATTATTTCCTTTGTAGTATTTTCAATTAAAAAATTGATTAATGTTATTTTCTATTAATAATAATTTTTTTAATTGAATTTTAAAAAGCGTTTGGTTATGAGTGTTGATCAGAATTTTTAATGATGTGAAAGTAGTGTGTTTTGTTATGAGTTATACAATTTGATTAAGTTTTGAAAACTCTTTCCAAAACTCATAACTAAACAAATTTTCTTACTACACATGTCAAATCAAACTTTCAAAATTCAATTCCACACTCAATTCAAAACTCAATTCAACACTCTATTCAAAAACCATAACTAAATAAATTTTCTATACTCAAATCATAATTTCATAACTCACAAACTCAAAATACAACTTATACTCTCAAATCATATTTACAAAACTCTACCAAACGCAACCTAAGTTTTTATATGTAAAGCATTTACAAAAACATTTAGAGTGATTTAATAATTATAATTACATTGTATTTATATTTTAAAAAATAAATCATAAATGTAATTTTGAAAATAATTCATTTCCAATGGTTTATTAAGAATTTTTTTTTTTTATTTTAGAAATTTTTTGTATTAATCATAGGATATTATCATAATATATTGAGGTTCATTATAATATTATATATGATTAAAACAATAAATTGTGAGTGTTGATTTTTGATCTCATAACTACAGATCTCCTGCCGAGATATAGGAAATTTAGCTGAATAGCATACGGTAAAATAGATTAAGCTAAATAACTGCACACAAAAAAATGAGAAATACCGCGTTGACTCGTCCACTCGTGACACTCTGACGATCAAGTCAGTAAACTTATCTATTAAAGATATTAAACAAATATTCAATGCATAAGTAAAAGTATACCTTAGACTCACAGAATATCTCACTTTTATAGCCAACAATGCCCTCATCCTCTAAAAATCTCACTTTATAGAACTCAAGCACTATACTTATCTCAGACTCTTAATTAGATATAAATGATCTCCTCAAAAGTTGTATCTTTATCTAAACTAAATGCATCACTTATTTAGAAATCCTATTCATCTTTATCTAAACCAAACACATCATTTATTTAAAAATCTTATTCTCTATTTAAATATCTAGGATTATGGTATTACCGCTTCCTATCTCCCTATCTTAACAATACCACAATCATTGCAATAATCTAATTTGTCTACCTAACACCACAACGAGTACATCAATCACGTGGGATCTCGAAAATACGTCCCCACATAAATAAAACAACCGTGCTAGGGAGCTCGAAAACGAGCTCTCCCGATCCCCCTAATTTCCTTTTTTTTTTTTTTTAACAGCGGAAGAAGCAAGAAAAAGACGAAGAGGGGGAGAGAGAGGGGAGGGAGAGGGGGAAGAAGGACTGAAGGGGGCCTAAAAAATGGGCTGGAGGCGGAGGCGGGCGACGAGCGACGGGCAGACGAGCTCGGCTAGGTGACAAGGGACGAGCTCGGCTGGGCGACGAGCTCTTCCCTCTCCCTCTTCCTCTCCCTCTTCCTCTGCTCTGCGTTTAAAAATGGCGGAAAAAAAGAAAAAAAAAAAAAAAAAAAAAAACCTAAAGCCCAAAATGATCATTTTGGGCTTTAAGGGGATTCGGGGGCGAAATCCTCGAACTACCAATCTTTATTCTAAATAAAATTATATAATTCTCTACTTGCAGCCAAGAATATCAATTGAAATTCATTATCTTGGAACTTCTGACGGAATCCAATATAAAAACCAAAGCGCGAGCTGCCAAAAGCGGTGAACGTGGAGAGATTTGATTAAAAAAAACATTAAGAAAAAGTGGGTAATCACGATGGATGCCAACCCTGTAAAAATATAAACGTACTAACCATTATTGAATCTTCAAGCAAACGTAATCATTTTAAGAATAAATTATAAATACATTCTTTAAAATTTATTTAAAATATAAATTATCCTCTCTAATTTAAAAAATTATAAATATTTTTTGTTAAAATTTTTTATTTAACAAAATTAATTAAAAAAATTCATAATTGCTCTCTTATACAATAATAAAATTACTTAAATTATTAATTAAAACATATTTATAATATCATTAAAAACTATTAATTGATTTGATGAT
Source organism: Camellia japonica (assembly GCA_030407325.1). Taxonomy (NCBI): domain Eukaryota; kingdom Viridiplantae; phylum Streptophyta; class Magnoliopsida; order Ericales; family Theaceae; genus Camellia; species Camellia japonica. The sequence goes on along the minus strand of JAPPVO010000024.1, from coordinate 48,601,736 downwards.
TTATTAATAAAATATGTGATTTGTTATGAAATTAAAAATTTCAATGGGTGGAATGTAATCTCCAGAACCACAAAGAGTGATTTGTATTTTAATCAAATCTTAGAATATGTATTTATAATTTATTCTAATTTTAAATATATATATATATATACACGTACATCATACGGAGAGAGAAAAAGAGAGTCATCAGCCATCAAAGACATTGCAGTAATCTTCTCGTTGGGATTACGTTTTTATTAAAAGATAAAAAAAATTAATTAGTTGGTTTGGTTTACTTTTTGAAAATTATTTTTAAGTTTTTTATTTTTTATTTTTGTTTTTAGTAAATTTATTTTTTATATTTTAATCAAAAAAAATTACTTATCTAAATACTTACAAAATAAAATATTTATTTTTTTACTTTATATTTTTTTTTCGTATTCATGAAAAAAGTGACACTTTCTTGAATTTTTTTTCTTTTTTACAAATATATTACTTTACAAATCATTGTTGAATCTTCTTCAAGCAAGCATAATTTTAAATATATTGTTAGCTTGGGTTTGGCCCATCATTCTATTGTAATGAAGGTTTAGATTTGGGTTGAGTCGACTATAACACTAATATTGTACCATTTAAGGAAAAATAATGTTAGATGTATTAATTAATGTACTAATTAGTATATTAATAGATGATATGACATAATTTTAAAAGTTTTAAGTAATTGTAATTTGTATAATATGTGGGGTTAATAATAATGACATAATACTAGTTGGTACACTAGTGTGTATATTTATAATTTGTATAATGGATTGGGTCAATAATAATGCGGTGGTGTTGCATACATCAATTAGTGTACATACTAGTGTACTAACTAGTGTTATGATGCCGATAAAAAAAAAAATAGTGTTATGATATTATTAATGACCCTATTTATTATACAAATTACAAATACCTAGAATCTCTAAAATTTTATCACATCATCTGTTAGTACACTAGTGTGTATACTAATTAGTGCGTATAGTATTATTCATAATAATGACATAACACTAGTGTGTACATTAATTGATGCATGTAGTACCACACTAGTGTACCAACTAGTGTTATGTCATTATTACTGACCTCACCTATTATACAAATTATAAATACTTAAAACCTCTAAAATTATATCACATCATTTATTAATATATTAGTTAGCACATTAAGAGTGTGTTTGTTTTGAGGGATTATTCCATAGGATTGGACTATTAGTCCATTCGGACTAATAGTCCATTATTTGGTTTAATTTTTTGCTCCGAATTAATAATCCTTCCGGACTATTAGTCTCTTATATGAGGGATTATTGTATCCTAGAGGGAGAGGTAAAATTATTTCCATGGGATTGGTATCCCATGGGACTAATGTGTAAAATGTCTATTTTACCCTCATACTATTACTTAATAAACAATTGAAAAATGATAAAATAATCTTTTGAAACACCTCAAACAATTTTTATATCTCAAGTAATTACGTCTCTGCTTTCAACGGTTCAATTCCACCAAAGAATGTTGGCGGTTTCATCTTCATGAATTTCTGAGTCAAGTTGATAATGTCATTGTTATCTGTTTCGGCTTGTGCAGACAGAGATGGAGGGGGCAAAGGTTGTTGTCTTTGCTGTTGTGTCATAGCTTCAGTCAGTGCCGCAAACATTTGTTTTATTCAGCACATGCGAGCCTCTGAAGATTCACTTACATCATTTCCTCTTGGATTCTCCATGTTGCTATAAAGACATCAAATGATAATAAACGTAGGAATAATCTCATTCTTTTCTTTCAATTCATTTGCTAAGATTTATACTTAGTTTTCATATCCATTTGAATTACCACACACTTACACATGCAGATGGAATGCCCCTAATTCTTACTAGGACATCCTAAGCTCATATGGACCGGTGTGTGCGGTAGAACACCTGCTCTGATACCACTCTGTCACGACCCATACCCGCTCCTATAGGTTTAGCATCGCAACCGAGCAATAATCCTTGGATTACCAAAGGCTACATGACAGATTAACATATAGATAGGGGCTGCGGAAGCAAATATACAAAATAGACAAGATCCAATGAGCTGTGATACCTTACATGGAACAGAATAGCTTGAAACTTTTATAAAATACGAGTGAAGTCATCAGACATAATATTTATATAACACACATAGGCGTACATGACAAAAATCTCGCCCACAACTTAACAAACAAACATAGTCTAATACAGATTACAAAAACAGCCACAAAACCAGACTTCATCAGGAACCTCATCGGGAGGCGCAAAGGTTGGCTGACAAAACTGAAACGTAGGCTGTCAACTTTGGCCCTGATCACGTGCCGGCTCACCTACATACATAATATAAATAGTGAGCGGAAGCCTAGTGAATAATAACGAAATAAAGGGTTTTAATGAATGAAGTCCATATGGATTCAAAAATCATAATTTGGATTCATAAACAGATTCATATTCATATTCTTGTCCAAAATAAATACGGCAGTTAGAGTTTATGCTTAATCATACGTGGTACATTCATTAGCGCTAACAGAGCAGATACAGAACAAATGCAAAACATGTGGTGGTTATGAATAACCAGTTCCATAAAGGAACCTCCGGATCCGGGTAATAGAGAATAGATATGCTGAGCCCCATAATGGAGCCTCTGGTACGGGTAACAGAGTGCAGACATATTAAGTTCCATAATGGAACCTCCGATATCGGGTAATAGCTAACAGATATCACATGATGCTCAGGATGCCACGAATACATTGTCAGAAATTAGACAATCATTCATTGTATAAAACATATCATTTCAGAAAACAGATCTTAATTCATCATACAGAAAATAAATAAAGTTGAACATAGCTTTACTAAGTTATTATTCACAGTTGGCTTCAGGTGCAGACAGACAGAGTAGACTAATCAACGGTTTATGGCACGTGACCGACACGAACATATAACAAACACACACTTGAAACACACGCTCAAAACATACATAACTTACTTTATTTGTTCTTAGTGTGTTTCTAGCTTTTAGCCTCATTATGGAGTCTTAATCATGGCCTAAGAATGCCTAAAATAGAATGAAGACGCAAAAATGCACTTGAAAATATTTTCCAAAACTTGCTGAAATTAGGGTCCACGCTCGAGCGTAGCTTTCCTCGCTTGAACGGACATGCAAGAAGTGAAGGTTCGCTCGAGCGTGAATTCCCTCGCTCGAGTAGACTGTAAATTTTAACAAAAGTACTGGATGCATAAATTTCATGCTCGACGGACGCTCGACCTCCGCTCGAGCGTGAGACTTAAACCTTCGCTCGAGCGTGAAGTCCCTCGCTCGAGCGGACTGTAAAACATATGAACTTCTGGGTACATGCATTTCACGCTCGAGCGCGTCACATGTCGCTCGAACGGAAGTGCACGTACTCAGAGTGCTTGCTCGAGCGTGAATTCCCTCGCTCGAGCGTGGATCAAATTTCTGGAATTTCCAAATTTAATCTTCAAGTTCAAACCCAAACATTAAAGCATCAAACTTCATTTTTTTTGGCCAAAACTTGAGGAAACACTTAGAAGCTCATAAATCAACATGTTTAAAGGATCATTTCAAGAAATCATGGCCCAATGACATGCCGATTGTACAAAATTCAACTTGAAACTTAAAAATAACTCAAGAACATGACATGCATGCGATTCTTTGAACCAAAAGCTTCTCAAAACATGATCAAGTGTTACCAAACAACATAAAACTCATTATTTTCCCAAAATTAAAGTGAATACAAGACATGCGTGAGGGAATTCTTTGAAAACACATTTAAAACTTCATAAAATGCACATGCAAACACAAATTTATTCTTAATTCCAATCTTTAGCTCAATTCTTGCATTAATCAACTTAACCCTCTTGTTTTTATGCATTAGAGTCTAGACTTCAAGGCTATAAGACAAAATTCTTACCTAAAGGCTTGAATTTACAAGTATGAAAGTTGTAGCTTCCAAATTCTCTTTAATTTGCTAACAATTTTGACAATCCTCATTTCCTCTTACTTTTGATTTCAATTCTCCTTTCCCCCTATCTCTCTCTCTCTCTCTCTCACGTGTGTGTATTGTAGGCTCAAAGGTGTAATCAAAATAGATGAAAAGAGATGAGTGGGTTCATAAAAAAAATAGTGCCTAATTAGTTTAAGTCATAGGCAACTAAGTGGGATTAAATTAATCTTATTTAATCGTTCCGAAACGAATTTCAATTAAACCTATCATAAAATCCTATAAATTCTAATTAACATATAATTCAGATCAATTTCCGTATCGGATGCCAATAAGGCCTTCAATTCGCAAATCGAAACTAAGACACGAACAGATCTTCTTACGCAAAACAAATATAAACACAAATAATGCAACACACATGCAATTTAATTCAGAATTCCTCCTTAATTACTGTTAGGCATAATTAATCATGGATTAATATTAATCATGAGTCGAGGTTGTTACAGAAAGGGTCAATTTTTTTCATTATTTATTTATTTATTAAGACTATGTTTGGATTATATTTATTTTTAAATTTTCATCCAAATTTATAATTTAAATATAACTTAAAAGATTCTATCTCTATTAGAATTATAGATATAGTTGACATTTGGCAATAACTTTTTTGGTCTAAATAAGTATAAAAAGATAAAGGTTTTTTTTTTAGGGTCCCTGATATTAAGACTTTATAGTATAAAAGACATTCAAGATTTTAATAATGTCTAAGGCCCCTTAAATTGATCCAGAGAAAATTCGATTTTATAGAGAAAATCTTACCAGAATTTCTTTGGAATCACTTCAACCCAAAGAAATTCTCCCAGTCTAGAGAAATTCATTTCAACCTAGAGAAATTCACAAAAACTCAGAGAAAATTCCCTTCCAACCCAGATAAATTCATAAACCTCCTTAAGCAGTACCTTTCACTTTGAGGAAAAAACAACAGAAATCAAAGTCTTGAAATCATTGAACAGAAAATATGAATATAAATACTATAATATCCATGTGATGGAAAAAAACAAAAATTCATACACTTTTCACAGAGATTTAGAGGAGAGGCCTTAGTATTATATGTATCCTGCTAAGGACCAAGTTTACAAAAAAACTATCCCAACCAAAGAACCAGACACTCTCAATTTATTTGCTTAGATAGTAAAAAAAAACAATAATAATGATTACCCTTGATATTATTGATCTAGAGAAAATTCGACTTCACAAAGAAAATCTCACCAGATAAATTCTGGAAAGAATTTCTCTAGACTTTCCAGAGAAATTTCAAATTTCTCTGGCCTTCTCTAGCCTTCCATTCTATCCAGAGAAATTTCCCTTCTCTAGCCTTCCTTAGACATCCCCCTCTTTGGAGAAATTTTGAAAATTTCTCTGGCCTTTCCTTCTCTCCAGAGAAATTTCCCTTCTCTGGCCTTCCTTAGACATCCCACTCTCCAGAGAAATTTATGTCCTTCTCCAGCCTTCCCTACACTTTCCACAAAATTACCTTTCTAGAGAAATTTTGAAAATTCTCTGGCCTTTCCTGGACTTCCCACAAACCTCTTGAAATGTATATGTGAAACAATATTTGTACGCATCACGTTAATCCACTGATGTAATGCAAAGAGAGGGGAGAAAAAGGATTCACAAAGAACTACTCACCATAGTTTGCATAGAATATTTTCCTTCAGAAACATTGAGGTCAGGCCTTTCACGAATGCCTTATTTTTTTCTCCTCTGAGCTGATTGATTTGACTCATTGGCATTATTCAATAGTTTTCTAGGTTGAGATTTGCTTTGTGTATAAGAACTTTTGCCATAAGACCTTTGAACTGAAGGATTGGAGAATTCACCTCCGTTTTTCAATTTGTTACCTTGGTACTTAGAAGAGGCCATTCCTGTCTTCTGCTTGTCAATATCCTTTTCCTTTGGTATAGACAAAGAAGCATCACCATTTGGAACTTTTGAAGGAAAAGATGGATCCAATAGAGTTTTTGTTTTAGTAGATTTCTTCTTAGCACAAATTACAGAAAAATTCATCTGATTCTGAAATTTCGTATCTTCATGATGTACACTACTAGGTAGAGCCACAATGTTAGAGTAAACAGAAGAGTTCTTTCTAACCAATGGCACTGACTTTCCAGCCACATTCTTTCCCACTTTTACATGTTTATTTGGCATTTGATCATCATCTCCTTCACCATGACCTTTTGCCATTTTAGCACCGATTCAGAGGGTTTTTTAGCACTGATTCGATTCCGAATCCTACTTGCAGAGCTGTCCTACGTAACAATGGGCATTAAATGGGCTTTTCACTTTGATCAAATCAAAGAGAGAGAGAGAGAGAGAGATGGATGAACGGAGGTCAGGTTAGTAAATCGGAGAGAGGGAAGAAGAAATTGTTGGGTAAAAAGAGAAAGAGGAAGAGGAAGAGAAAGAGAGAGTGAATTTTCTCTGTGATATATGGGTGTAGAGTTAAGGGACCTTAGACATCACAAAATAATATTGTGGATCTCTTCCATCACAAAAAATGGGAGACGAACTTTAGACTAATTTTCCCAAAGATAAAATAAACTAAATAAGTTAATAAGATAAAATATCACATTTAAATTATTATCATTTCACTTATTCTCTAACAACCATCACGTCTAAATATAAATAAATAAAAAATCATAAGTTTTTTTTTTTTTCTAAACGGAACTAATTTTCCCAAACAAAGCCTATATAAGTCGTAATTATTATTTTTTATTTCAATTTTTTTTTTAATTAGCCCTATATAATTCAAACTTTTATCTAAAATATTACTAATTTCAACGTCAATTTCATGGCATTACCAATCCCAATCATATCAAAAAATATAATCCACATATCAAATATGACCTTTAGATTGTATTTAGATGGAGGAAAAAAAATAAAAATATTTTAATCACAATTTGTTAAGAATAAGAACTACATATAAATATATATATTTTAGATAGTGTTTAAGAATAACAACTATTGAAAGCAGAGTAATGTTTGGCTGTTAAATTAAAGTCTCAAATTTTGAATAATATATATTATGCCACCAAATTAATACAATAAATAAGAGGTTAAAATCATTAAACTAATAGATCAAGCATTAGATAGTATTAAGAATTTGATGTACAAATTTCATAATCATAGTATAGTATTGAATAAAACATAGGGAGCCAATTGAAGAAAAATGTGAAAACAAAATGGGAAAAATACCATTGAATCAAAGAATATCCCAATGTCTATGCTCAAAGTCATAGGGTAAAATTTAAGCGCATTTGAATAACGCATCAAAATTGATTTCTTGTAACATTGAGAGAGAGACAGAGAGAGACATTGTCCGTACCGTAACACCCCAATCGTTTTTGGGTTTGTGAAAAAGGCCCTGAAACGCATATCTTCATAGGCAATCCAACGCTACTTCTTAACTTTTATCTCTCTTCTTTCTCTGGAAATCTTGCAGGACACACCGCAAATCCCGTTTCCTTCATCGGACTCGGCTTTTAAGGGTAAATTTTTCTCTCCTCATACAACAATTTTGTTTTTGTTTTCACAGTTATTTGGAGGGTAATGATTTAAAAAAATGAAATAATTGCGAATTTAGTTCGAACCCAATTTGCTTTGTGTTGAATTCGTTGTGGGTTTTGGCCAAAACTGTTGAAATTTTGATGTAGTTAACAGTTTGTATTGCTGAGTGCTGGTGTATGGGTATGAATGTTAGGTTTTGAATTTCAATTTTGTTGGGTTTTTCTTTCAGTTGTTTTCATGGTGCACGAATTGATCGTTGATTTTGAGGTGAGGATGCTTGGCTTAAGTAAATTTCAATGGTTTGATTCAACAATAGAAAGTTTTGCCTGTGTGTTCCTACAATTTTATTTTACTGTCTCCTTAATTTTGGCACACATTTTTGGTCTCTGATGACAACTTCTGAATTTGGCATACATTTTGATTTAATTTGAAGTTTTGGGCTGTGATCATAATACAAGCATGCGTGGATGGTGCATAGACTCTGGTGTTTATTTATTTATTTTCCCGGTTGTGCTCATTCATTCATGTTCACTTTTTCTTTTCTTTTCTTTTTTCATTTTATAGGAGAGTGTGATTGCTTTGATGGTTAAGTTTCATATATTTCACATCGTGCTGTGCTGAGTGATCTTTTTTTCATGTTAAAGATATTTCCTTTTCTTTTAGTGGAAAAAGGCTATTAGCGTGTCACTTGTATTGTATGTATAGCATCCATAGTAGAGCAATTTTATTCTTTTATACTATGTTTGGTTGGAATGGAATGGGATCCTCATCCTTAGGCTCTCTACGAAATGACTATTCATTTACAATGGTGAATAATGATTTCAATTGAAATATATTTTGTATCATTTTTTTAGTGAACCAAATGTGAGAATAGACATTCTAATGGAATGATCATTTCATTGTATCTTCATTCCAATAAACCAAACACTACCTTAATGTTCTAGTTCTTATATTGGAGGTTAGGGAGACTTGGACTTTCAGTTCTCTTGAGTTGTGAAGGTGGCTGATCCCTTTTTTTCAATAATTTAGTTTTCCAATTTAAGAATAAAAATGGTAGAAATTGTTCAGGAAATATATACTCGTTACAACTCATTGACTAGTAACAATAATGATTCCCATGTTTGATTTCACCTTTGTTAGGTGCGTTGAAGTTGGTCATTGTTGTAGATTTTACATTCTATTTGATCAATGGCTTTTGGACAATTAGGTTAGGGCGGACACTGGTATCATAATCAAGTTGCTATATTGTGCTTTGTTTTTATTGTTTCTTTGTTTACGGGTGCGCTATTGTCTGGCACAATTCATCAGCCTCTTTGGTTTTTAAGAACATGTCGGATTGGTCTTCTAAGGGTTTTATTATTAATTACTGCAGACCCAGATCTTTCATCATTCTTTTTTTGGTGATCCAATCTCTTGGACTCAGAGATTGGATCACCAATTGTACAATTGTCAGAATCTCTTGGAACCAGAACTCTAATAGCTTGTTAAATCACCAATTGTACAATCGTCACCAATACATGTTTTCTATGCCACTTACTGTTGGAGTAGATTAGGATAATAGATGAACTGCCATTTTAGTCCTGAATGATTGTATTGTTGTCTGTTTGTTCACTTCTAACTTATTTATAACTGTATAATTAACTATTTTCTTTTGGTTGGAATTTGTGGTGTTGTTCTTCATAACTTCTAGGACTGCAATTCTATGATTGTTTCTCATAAACTTGGATTTTTATTGCCTTAAACATTTGTATGCTTCTGGTTCTCTTTAAAGTTTGCGGAGACCAATGATTGATTGACATATTCATGTTTCTTGCACTCCGCTGAATATACTTTGTCATGTAAGTAATTCAATTGAGCTGTAACAAGGAAACAGATCAGGTAGATATATAGCAATCGTTCTAGCTTTATGAAATATTGATGCAGCGGAATACACGGGGATTAGATATTGTTCTAGTAGATGAAAGGATTCTCGAACCCATGAGAAAAATAGAACCTTGAATCTACAAGGAACAGAAAATATCTGAATATTATTACATAAAAGTTGAATAAAAGTTGTCTTTACCATGAGGCTTATATAGTTATTTATAATAATGTAAATCTTGGAGACCAAATATTCTTGGACACCAAGAAAACTCAAATCAGGAAACAATAAACTAATTTAATTTTTGGAAAACAAGAAACCTAAGAAATTGAAAAAACAAAATCAAAAAAAATTAAGAAATCTAATAATTCTAAATATTTATACTAAATTATAAGAATCCTAATAAAATAATATATCAAAAATATTAAAACTGAAAATATAAAAATTGTTAAAATCTTGTTCTACATCACTCCTCTTCTTTGAAAGAACTCGTTCTCGAGTTCATATTATAAATTTGCCATCGTCCATGCCAAATAAAAAGATTTTTAGAATACTTTAGTTGTTTGTCCTTCTTCCAAAAATTATATGCAGAAAAGTCTACTTTTTGAAAGTTGTTCTTTGTATGTTTCAACTGATTGACAAAATCAATTAGACAAGCATTGAAAATCAAATTAAATTGCTTCACACCAAGAAAATCAACCAAATTTACTTTATGTAGAACTTGCATGCTCTCTTGATTTTGCATCATCCCAGATTCAATTGATCCTTCAATTATCAACCTTGGAATATCAAGTGTAGCATTGACCAATTTCTTTGTTGTACACAACGGTTGTATTATCTCTTCTTCTATTTTCTCTGTTATTGGGCTCAATTAGATCTCCTTCTTCTTCAATAATTTTATGATCTGTTTGTTTGTAAAACTTTCTCCCCAATATTCAAATTACCCAGTGTTGATGCATTATCAACACTCAAACAAGATTTTGTATCTTCTTCATTAATTTTACAAACAATCTCACCACAAATAATATTTGGATACGAAATCTTTTCTTTTACAACTACAATTTCATTTCAAATTTTTACCAATTCCATGGAAGTATCTTGATTTGTATATGACAATATATCTTCATGATCATGAAAGTAAAATTTTCTTGCTACAAACTTTTTCATTATTAACCATGAATGAATTTTGTTTTTACCTTTGCAAACTCGATAATCTTGTAATCCATTCCACCACTTCAATGCAATTTTATCAAGTTTGTAGGATGCAAATATAGCCTTCTTTTCATGAGGAATCTTCATGAATTCAAAGAAATTTAAGATCAACCAACCAATCAAGAAAATCTTCTTTTTGAAACTTACGTGAACTTTTAAAATATGAAATTTATGCAAAATAACGTAAGCTAACAAGTTGGCCTCGGGTGAATCCTTCGGCACAATCAGTGTTTTTTAAGGCGAAAAGCGAACATGTTTGACAAGGTCTCTTAACGCCTAAGCGCGAGGAGATGAGACGAGACGAGGCGAGGCGAGGCGAGGCGAGGGCTTCATTGAATCGAGTCGAATACAAAGGATATTTCTAAGAACTATCATGCATTTATCATTCTAAATACTAAATATCCTTAAACAACACAAAATATCCAACAAATCTAACATTCTAAATACTAAATATTCATCAAAAACATCAAAACATCAAACCAATCAACCATCTCAAATAATTCTTTTCCTTTTTTTAATCAAAAATCAATGCAATACTTTAATAATTTTTATTATTTTCATTCAATAATGTGACACTTATCTAATTATTAAAGTGAATTATATTTTAAATTTTAAATTTTTATTAGTACATGACATATTAATTAGTAAGACAATGTTATAAAATTTATTAGTCTATATAATATTTTTCAGCAAAATAATTATACAATTGTAAAATCAATTTGGTAAAATTAATTGAAAAAATTTTCAGCAAAATAAATAGAAGAGAAACAAAACAAGAATTAGGGAAGGAAGGAAAAAAAAAAAAAACCAGAACCACAACGGAAAAAAAAGAAAAAAGAAAAAAAAGAAACAGCGAATAAAAAAAACAAAAGGGAAAATAATTTTTTTTGCTGAGATATGAAATAAAGGAAAGAAGAAGAAGAGAGAACAAGAGAAGGGGAAAAAAAAAAAAAAAACGAAGCGGGAAAGACGAAAAGAAGAAAAGAGGGAGAAGACGAAGCAGGAAAAGAGAAAAAAGAAGTAGAAGAAGAAGACTTACCTTAGAAACGATGTCAAAGAAGAAGACGAAGCAGGACCAGGTTCGTTTCTCTCCTCTCCTCTCCTCTTTCTCTGCTTTTCGTCTCTCTCTCTTTTCGATACCCCTAGAAATTAGGGTTTTACACTCAATAATAGTAGAAAGCAATTCTAAGGTGCAATGCATGTCCACAAATAACACAAAATCAGGAAAAATGAAGGGCCCAGATCTTAGCAGCAAAAAGCAACGCTTTGTTTCGCCTTGCGCTTCACTCGCCTCAACCTCGCCTCTCCATATCGCCTCGCTTCGAACCCTATGAAGTGCAATAGCCTCGTCTAGCCTTGCCTCGCTTCTCGCTTAGGCGAGCGCTTAGGTGCACCTCCAACAACACTGGGCACAATTGCTGTCAACTATTGGTTGCCTCTGGTTGATGATTAGTCCCAAATCGGCAAGTAGATTACAAATCTCATTACGAAGTTCGTGCACCTCTAACCGATGTTCGTCAATCGCATTCCATATGGCTTCCACCCTACGATCAATGTCAATAGGGATTGTGTGTTCTCCATTGTCTTGTGTCATTGAGCTAGGCGAATCCATGCTCTGATACCACTTGAAGCAGCGGAATACACGGGGACTAGATATCGTTCTAGTAGATGAAAGGGGTTCTTGAATCCACGAGAAAAATAGAATCTTAAATCCACAAGGAAGAGAAAATATCTTAATATTGTTGAATAAAAGTTCTCTTTGCCATGAGGCTTACATAGCTATTTATAATAATAGTATTATTGGACACCAAGAAAACTCAAATTAGGAAACAATAAACTAATCTAATTCTAGGAAAATAAGAAACCTAAGAAATTAGAAAAACAAAATCAAAACAAATTAAGAAACCTAATAATTCTAAAATATTTATACTAAATTACAAGAATCCTAATAAAATAATATATCAAAAATATTAAAACTAAAAATATAAAAATTCTTAAAATCTTATCCTACATCAAATATCATTGAAGTTATGGTTTTAGTTATGTGCATTCATTGTTATTTTTTACAAATAAATGCTTTATATCATGAAATTACCAATTTGTCAAATCGTGAATCGTTTTACTAAAATGGTGAATCGTATTGAATCATAAATCGTAAGATTCATTTTATTTTGATATAATATGTAATTCTATATATTATATACATAAAAAATACATACAATGTTTAAAATAAAATAAATTATTAATATGACTAAATTATATATGTGTATATACATATAAAATCATGTGTATCAATATAACTAATTAATCTTTTATATATATATATATATCTTTGTAGTTTGGCAAAAACGATATTGTTTCATGCATTATGTAAACAAAAATAGAAATAGATCTGAATCGTAGTGAATCGTGTGAATCATAATGAATCTTAGTGAATTGCAATGAATCGTACGATTTACTCAAATTCCGATTTAACAGAGCGATGCGAATTGTTTTTGTTGAAAATCATATCGAATCATATGAATGGAATCGTGAGTCATACAATTCTAACAAACATACCAAACACAATTCTTTAATTCTTTTTCAGTTTCATCCTCAACCAATATTCATCTGTTTCGCCATCAATAATATCATAAAATTTCAAGTCGCATGGAGATATCTTATTTAATATGAAGTCGTATCAGATGGTGGACATAAAGTTTGTTTCTGTTATACTTCCAAGATTGTTTCTGTTATACTTCCAATAAGAAAATATATGTTACTTTGAAGCATCAATTTAGTATACCAGAAAATTGAGGTTTCAGATACACAAGGATATGTGTTTAATTTCCCTTCCATCCTGCACAAAAGATCTCTGGCTCAGTAATTGCGAATTTGTCATTGTACGAGGTGATAATAAGCATTTAATGCTGCATTTCTTGAGATATCTTGCATGCAACTGTTGGTTGCTCACTTGCATGTTGGTATTATCTGGGAAAGTTGGTTAAAGTGAATTCACAGTTAGGGATTGTGAGTTGAGTAAATGCCGTGTATATACTCTTTTAATATTTAATTTTTTATTTTTTTGGATCCTGGTGGTTAATGATGTTTAGGAGTTTGTCTTCACATTGTTATTTCTTAGGGTAGTTTTGACATCACATTAAAATGATTCTTCTTTTATATTGTAATAATGTCCATAAAGATATAATTTTTTTTATCAAGTAATTGATAATTGATCTATGTCATAGACTTTTTGGTCTGAAGTTTGTCATTGACATGCTTTGTAAACACTGAATCTTATTATTTTGGAGGGGCTTTTTGGCATTCCATTCCATACCAAGCTTAAAATGAACATTATCTGCGGTTCTGATCAACCTGAAAACCTACATAATCTTTAGTAGGTCCCATGGGAAATGTCATTTGCCAATCAGTTGGCCTAATTAATTAATCACTGATTGGTTTATCACACAACAATGACACAAACCATAGTAATCCTACAGCCTGTCTGATGGACAAATTATCATGGTAATGGCACATCTCTGTTATGCAGCCCTGATCATTGTTTTAGATTCCCTTCATCTCATGTCCTTGATCCTCTTGCCAATGTGTTTTTCTTCATCTTTTTATTCGTTAACATTTCTAGGACTTCCCATCAATCCTTTAGCATGAAGCCTTACAAAAAATTCTTCCCTGAAAGTATTTGAAATATTGGTCAAGCCTGGATGAGAGTTGTTTCCTAAGGTCTGAATAATTGACATACATATGGGATGATTTTCTTTTCATGGATTTCGCAATGTAGCCATATCCTCTGGATTTGAAATTCAACAGTTAGTAATGTGATCAGATACATTAGTTTTACTTCAAACACTGATTTTTTTTTTTCTCTGTTTTGATATTTCAGATATTGCTATCACTACTTAATGGAGAAGCAATGTAAACAGATCCATCAGTAACCATAATGTCTGGGCTGATTGAAGGTCTCCCCGATGCAGTTGCCCTCAGATGCCTTGCACGTGTTCCCCTGTACCTGCATTCCAAGTTGGAGCTTGTATCCCGATCCTGGCGATCTGCCATTCGTAGCCCTGAGCTATTCAAAGCCCGAAAAGAGGTCAATTCATCCGAGGACTTTCTATGTGTGTGCGCATTTGACCCCGAAAATCTGTGGCAGCTCTATGATCCTCTCAGAGACCTTTGGATTACTCTCCCCGTTCTCCCTTCAAAAATCAGGCACCTTGCCAACTTTGGTGTTGTCTCCACTGCTGGAAAGCTGTTTGTGCTTGGTGGTGGCAGTGATGCTGTTGACCCATTGACCGGCGACCAAGATGGGAGCTTTGCTACCAATGAGGTCTGGTCATACGACCCAGTTTCCCGGCACTGGGCCCCACAAGCATCCATGCTCGTGCCCCGTGCCATGTTTGCGTGTTGTGTTTTGGACAGTAAGATTGTTGTTGCTGGCGGTTTCACTAGTTGCCAGAAATCAATTTCCAAAGCAGAAATTTATGATCCCGAGAAAGATGTCTGGGTATCAATTCCTGATCTCCACCACACTCACAATACAGCTTGCTCAGGGGTAGTTATCGAGGGTAAGGTCCACGTCCTTCACAAGGGTTTATCAACCGTGCAAGTTTTGGACGGCGTCAAGCTTGGTTGGACCGTCCGGGATTATGGTTGGCTCCAGGGTCCAATGGCTGTCATCCGCGGAGCTCTCTATGTGATGAGTCATGGCATTATTTTCAAGCAGGAGATAGAAGCAAGCAAGGTAGTGGTTTCAGCATCGGAGTTCCGGAGGAGAATTGGGTTTGCAATGATTGGGTTGGGAGATGATATATATGTGATTGGAGGGGTGGTGATAGGGCCTGAACGATGGAATTCGGATATCAAGAAGCTGTCTGTTGTCAATGTTTTGACGATTGGGAGCGAGAGACCGATTTGGCGCCGGGTGGCACCTATGACTAGGTGCTATGGACCTATTCTGGGTTGTGCACAGCTGAGAATTTAGGTCTGTTTCCTCTTTTTTTTCTTTTTTCTTTTTTTTTTCTTTTTGGGATGGTGGTGGATTTTGTTGCTCTGTTGTGAGAATTTGTTCTCTTCTTGTAAGTTTGGTTAGCTCCTATTGGAAAAAGGTGTTTTGTTTGTAGCCTTTGGCCTTGTGATCTGTTTGGTGGAGTTTTTAGGGAACTCTTTCTTTATAGAGATGCAAGGCTGGCTTGTTTGTTTGGGCTTTGTGTAACAGGCAACAAATATGGAAGTTGGAAGTATTAGCATACAAAGAATTCAATATTTCCTTCATTTCTTTTATTTATTTATATATTTTCATGGTAATGGAACAATTATCGATCTATTTCTCTCCTTTCATTTTTGCTCATATTTAATTTAATACATTTATATGTTCAAATGTATTGAATTGAAGTTAGGTTTAGATCATAATTTTGGGAAGAAAAAGAAAAAAATGAATGAAATATAAGTTTTTTTTTCCTCCATAATTTTTTTTTCTTCAAATCTTTGAGTTAGAGATAGCCTAACGATCTGTTTTGTTGCCATCATCGTCCATTTATTTGATCGTCCATTTATTTGATGGGTAAACCACAATAACAATTTGAAGACATTTTTTTTTTTAATCAAAATTTCATAATTTTCATTCTATAGGTCCATTTTTTATTAAAATTTTTGGTTTTGGAACATATTCAAGAAGATCTATATTTTAATATAAAATTTGACAAATTTTGCTGCAGAAAATTGAGAAAATTTCACAGTTGTCAATTAAATAGATTTTAACGAGTAAATTTTAAAAATATAAATTTTATTTTATGAAAATACAATATTCCACTTTAGTGGGTGTTTGGGAAGTTATTATTTTAGTAAGCTATTTTAAGATGCTAAAATTTTTGTATTTGGGAAGATAGTTGAATTTTTTTGTAGTTGGATGTAATGTTTGTGAGAGAAAAAATGAAATGATTATGAGTTTGATGTGACATTTTATCTTATTGACTATTTTAACCAATTTTGTCTTTTAGTACTATTTTAGCTAAAAAAGCCAAAAAAGTTTTTTCCCAAACACCCCATAAGGTTTTAACACTAGGGCAAATTCATCTCTCAACAATTTTTATTTTTTTTTAAAATGGGTCTTTTTTCTTTCAATGCCTTTGCCATGTTAATGAATCAAATTCATATTTGATATCCTCTATTAGCTCTCAAATTTTAATTGACAGTCTTTTCTGCTCCTTCATCGACATATACCCACAATAATTTTTATTTTATTTTATTTTGTCTGATACGAAGTTGGTTTTTGAAATTTGATGGGTTTGGCAATGAGTTTTGGGGTGAGAGAATGGTTTTTTAAGATTAGTTTGCATTTACACTATGTTTGGATTGAGTGATTTGGAGAGAAAAAAAAAGAAATGGAGATATATGTATTTCTCTTACTTGTTTGGATAACTTAAGTGAAGAAAAATGGGAAGAAATGGAGATAAGCTCATTTCTCTTATAAGCCTCATTTTCAATCTTCCCAAAAGTGAAGAGATTGAGAGAGAAAAGAAATCACTATTTTCATAATACCAATTTTGTCCCTATAAAATAAAAGAAATAAAATGATTGAAAATATAAAAATGTTATTTTGGTAATATAACATAAAATAATTTATTTTCTTTTCTCTTAATGAACCAAACAAGAATGAGAGAAATCATAATCATTTCTTTTCTTTTATTTCTTCCTTATCCAAACAAAATGGAAAAAAATTACAATCATTTCTTTTCTTTTCTTTTGTTTTCTCTTATAACTTAAATAATCATTTCTTTTAAATCACTAAAGTGGAGAATTTTTTAAAAAAAATTTAAGAACTAAAGTGCCATGTAACCACAACAGGAGTTGGTAATTAGCACAAAATTGGAAACAACAATTTAGGGACTAAAGTGAAAGAAATTTTTTCTTTAAAAATAAAAGTGAGAAATAATTCATTCTTTAAGGGGTGAAAGTATAGTTTACCCTATAATATTAACACCAAATAAGGGAAACCCCTGAAAAACCTAGAAACCCTCAAAAACCCTAGAAACAAAGAAAGGTTTGGAATTCATCAAGGTGGAAGAAAAGAAATGGAGGAGACTACAATGGAAGGGGGAGGTGACCACAACAGAGAAATGGAGGTTGCTCCGGCCCTCGTTGCTGTCCACCCCACCCATCATTCCGTTGCAGTCGCCGTCGGCTCCGACCTCCGCGTCTTCGACCTCCAGTAAGCTCTGATCTGATTCCATTTGGTTGCTGAGAAAATCGACGAAAAGAAAATGGAAGACTTGATAATTTTGTTTTGTTTTGTTTTGTTTTGTTTGTTTGTTTTTTTTAATGTTTTAACTTGCTTTTGGTTTAAGAGTTGGAACTGAAATTTTTACTTAACTTGCTTTGAGTGAGGGTTTCATATTTTCTGGGTCTTAAATAGCTAAATGTATATAGTTTATTTTAAAAAAAATAATAAGGCACAAGATTATAATTTTAGTTTCTTTCATTGTCCTATATTTTCCCGGGAAACAAACTGATTGGTAGAATTTCGACAGTTTATCACACTAACAGCTAGTTTGGGAAGAAAAGAAAATAAATTTGTATCACCTCTTTGGATTAGTAAAAGGGAGAGAAATGGAGAGAATGGGAACAAGGGAGTGTTTTCTTTACATGCCAAAATATTAATTTTTAAATTGGAATTTTGCCATCATTTACATGTCTTGGAATGTAACTTGAAGTCTAAAGGCCTTGTCAATTACTGCATTGTTTCTTTACAGGACTGGCAATCCAATTTCTTTGCTGGATGATTCTAGCGAGCCTCTTCATAGGGATTCTATAAGAGCAATCCGTTATGGTGCAATGGGAAAGCTTTTAGTAACTGCTGGTGATGACAAACTAGTTAAGATTTGGAACACAGATGCCTGGCGCTGTATATCTACTGTGTAAGTCATTTTAAAGTCCAGAAGGTTTTATTAGTTGTTGAAGTAGCAAAGTTGGCCTTCTATTGTTGTGAAGTTGCTTCTAGCATTTCTTTCAATTTGTAGGACCAAGAATTTTTTAATAGCATTAAGTTCAGATATTCTAGATTGAAGTGTTCTGTCTTCTGATGACCATAAGTATCAATAATATGTACCAACTTTTTTGATTGTTTGTTTGACTAGATGGCCTCTACCACGCTTACTATGTGATTGCACTTTCCATCCCTTACAACATAGGGCTTGTGGAAAGAGTAGTTGAAGAAGCCGAGAGACAGAAAGAGAGAGAAGTCCCTCTTCTCTTAAGAGAGAGAGAGAGAGAGAGAGAGAGAGAGAGAGAGAGAGAGAGAGAGGGGGGGGGGGAACTATCTTTACCGGTGGGATTGAATGTATCTAAGTGATATTGATACATGCTAGAACCCACCTGCCTGCATTTGTTACCTACCTGCTGCATTGTATAAGTTTCAGCATTAAGTTCCCTCATTTGTGCCGGACATTTCTTAATATTCTTCCTGTTCAAATCGAGTGTGACAGGTCATCAGAGAAGAGAGTGAGTGCAGTTGCCATAAGCAATGATGGTCTATTTGTTTGTTTTGCTGACAAATTTGGAGTTGTTTGGGCTGTGGATTTGGATGGATTTCATGAAAATCAAGCTTTAGCCAGTAAGAAGGCAGCACCAATTCTTGCTCACTACTGTAGCATCATTACTAGCCTGGTATGTCATTTGATATCTTTTCTCTTTGTCCTTGCTCTATTGTATTTATGGCCTTTTGTGATGTCCTGTAGTATAACAACTCACCTTTTTCCATGTCAGTTATAATGCTAAAACCATATCATAATTATTATGCTTATAAAACAAATTTTTTTTTTTTTTGATTGGCAAAAACAAAACTTAATTAGTTTCTCATTATATGTGCAAGACTTGGTTATGTAGATTTGTCCTCAAGAGTTGTGGATTTGTCCTAGAAATTTCTGCTAAGTTTTATTTTTATTTTTTATTTTTGGTGAATCATTGGTAACTATTCCCTCCATTTTTCCATGAATAACATAAACAAATTGGACATAATAGATTTTATCATTATCTTTTTTCTACAATTTTTCCTGCTCATGTTTTTGAGGTTTATATATATATATGTGTGTGTGTGTGTATTCTTTCTCTTCTCCTATACACATTGTTAAATTCTTAGGAGTTATTACATAAGTCTTTGAAATTAGGGCTACGTTTGTGTGGATGCATGAATGACCTTTACTTGTAAGCTGGGCTTTTTCTAAACAATTTTATGTTCTTGCAGGAATTCTCGCCGGATGGACGATTCATTATTAGTGCTGATCGGGATTTTAAAATTCGTGTAATTGACGATTCTCACCCATTGAAACAAATAAATTATTAAATATTAAATTCCATTTCAATTTGTTTTCAACAATGTTATTTTGTGACAGGTTACCCTGTTTCCGAAGAAGCCTTTAGATGGGGCTCATGAGATACAGAGTTTTTGCCTTGGTCATTCTGAGTGAGTGAGTTTTTATTTTTATGATCTCACGTTTTGCTTGTGTCCGTGGCAAGAATAAAAGAAGTTAACAGTAGACGGGGAATTGGGATTTTGGTTAAATCTTTGATATTGACAATATTGTTGTTTAAGCTAGAAATGGACAAAAATATTTAGCAGTCACTGAAACCTGCTTGATTTGGATCAGGAAAATCAAGCACTTTTTCAACATAATCTTCACGTAGTAAATCAACAAAGCCCAAAGTGATTTCTCTTTTCCCCTTCAACTTTACCTAATACAGTACCACAGTGAATATGGTCTCCACTTTAGCTAGTACACAAAAGTGCATATCAATAACTGTATGCATTGCACGATGGACGTGAAGTAGGCCGTTATCTCGGCAATAATGAGCCAAGCTAATATTTGACACTGGATGATATTTATTTATTCAGCACATTTTGGTTTAGCATCCCCAAAGATTTTTTTTAATCATAACCAGTTAAGCTCTGGGAGAGTATTCAACTATTCATATACTTTTTTCAAATGTGATTGAAGCTCGCTCTCTCTCTCTCTCTGTATATATATTGTAGAAGCGGTAAGATTGTAAATTGTATGATTGAATTCAAAATCTGAAAATTGAAATGAATTTGGAATTTTTTTTTAAAAAAAATTGAATTTAGGGCTTAACTGTCCATATAACTAATGTAAGGGGTATTTGGGGAAAACCTAAAATATGAGACATAAACACCATGGGAAGGCTTCTCTTTATAATAGTGTAGATAGATAGATAGAAGATAGATATATTGTGTATCCAAACAAAAGTTATATTGTTGTAAACTTGTCCATAAGAAAAATCAAATTAGATAGCATATATGTTTCCTTAAAAATATATGACCCTAAACATGATCTGTTTTTGATAAGCCATCTTTTAAGTGGCACTTTTGA
Source organism: Camellia japonica (assembly GCA_030407325.1). Lineage (NCBI taxonomy): Eukaryota > Viridiplantae > Streptophyta > Magnoliopsida > Ericales > Theaceae > Camellia > Camellia japonica. The sequence goes on along the minus strand of JAPPVO010000024.1, from coordinate 48,580,745 downwards.
AGTCACCATTCGGTAATAGAGGTTTTGCATATTTGAGAAGCACCAAACAAGCATTGAATAATCATAGATGGTGATTGATTTCTGCTTTCATATGTCTCTCTTGGCAGGTTTGTGTCCTGCCTTGCCTTTGTTTGTGCTTCAGATTATCCTGAGGGTTTTCTTGTCTCTGGAAGTGGTGATTCAACAGTGAGTAATTGTAAAATTGGTGGCATGATTTGCATATTGCCTTTAATTTTTTTTTTTTTTTTGAGGTCCCAAGTATGACACAAATCTGACTGCAATGTCTTTTCAGGTTCGGCTGTGGGATATAACTTCTGGATCTCTTCTTGATACCTGTGAAGTTGGAGCAGAGGTAACTCTGTTGCTCTAATTCTCGAGGTTCTTGATTATCTCCTGGCCTCTCCTTTGTTTCTGATGTATCACTCACTTCCTCATCAGGGTTTTCTTTTTCAGACTAATTACCAAACTGTCATTCCGTCACTTTAAAATTATAAGCAGAATTCAGACCTGTTGTAGAATGGTCTTTTTTGTGTTATGAATGTGCCATTTTTTTCCCCTAGTGAAGTGGTGATTACTTCATAATCAAAGTGGTCAGTAATATTACCATAAATTTCAAGGGATGGATATCCCCCCTCCAACAAACCTTTTTGAATTGCTTTTATGTTATGTTTGGTTCATTGGAATAAGCTAGAATGGAATGATCATTCCATTAGAATGTTCATTCTCATGTTGGGTTCACTAAAAAATTATGAAAAATTCATTTCAAATGGAATTATCTTTCATTATCGCAAGGGAATGGTCATTCCATAAGGAGACTAAGGAATGACAATTCCATTCCAATCTACTTTCATTCTAGTGAACCAAAAACTACCTTGCTTCCCAAATTAGTGTTTTCGCACTAGTAGGCTTTTGTCGATGGCGTGCTTGTTTTGTTGTGTGTTACTTCTGTTTTACTTACTCTTGCTTCCTGAAGGCAGGATTTCTAGAGTCTAATGGAAAAGCTGATGAGTACGGTCCTGCTATTACTGATCTATGTGCCATTCCTATCAGTTCATTGGTTGCAGTGGCCATTCAAGGGTAAGTCTCTGGAAATTCCTTAATCAACCTTCGTTGCCACTTTGAAGAACCTCTTGTTGATTTATTGTTTTAAAACTTCTGACATGGGTGTTCATTCTATGCCATTGCAGCCTCTCAGGAGTGGTGCTTTTGAGCTGCAACCTTGCTGACAAAGCTCTTTCTGTTTCCAAGGTAAATACTATTATTGTTTAAAAACTCCCAATCATCAAAATAACAACAAATTATGCATAGGTATTAGTTATTTTTGGATATTCTGAAAATAATTTTTGGACAAAGTAGCTTGCATGAGGACAGGTCTATTCTATAAAATAATCTTTTGGACAAAGCACAGCTTCACCTTTGAACCACAGTGTACAATTCACAGAGAATTTAACTTGAATCATTACACAAATGGCTAGATTGCTTCTGTGCATATTCTGAAAATATTTTTTGGACAAAGCAGTGGCAGACACAGGAATTGGAATTGCAGGAAGAGAGGGCCAACTGTATATATTTGAAATTGGAAATATTGTTTGTAAGTTATACTAAAAGATAACACTTATATAAGCATAAAAATTAAAAAAATATTATTAAATCCGTGAATAAAATTTCAGACATTATTAAGATAGACATGACCAAAGCAAAACCAAGAAAATAGAATTATATTGACACTTTTTTTCCATATTGTACGAAGTATAATGTTGGTTAGGGCTTAAAGTTATAAAAGTCTAGGACACGACTAGCGCAACGCACCCTTAAAAAAAAGGTACATACCATAGACATCTCTTCACTTCTAGCCATTAGATTTAACAATAAATAAATAAATAAAAAGAGCCATTCATTTAGTTTGAAACTAACACCATTATATGCTATAACCAAACACCAGTAGGTTAATAACGAAAAACAACCATTGTGTCATAATCAAACAAAACTATGGATTATAACCAAATATTTCTAGTTTCATAACCTATTTTAAGCAGCTTGCATTTCCAGTGAAAAGAAGCACCTTCAGAGCGTCTATTCCATTTTAGTTTTCTCTGAATATTGTTCCTTACAGGTGATTTCCATCAAGGGAGAGGCCTTCATGCCGACAAGCTTAGGAACTAGCTCCTCTGCAGAGCTATTGTGGATGGTGACAGGTGTATCCAACTTACAAGGTTTCGATTCCACGTCTTTGGCCCGTGTGAGGGCTATATCTTGTTTTAGCAAAACAAATCCTGATTCTGGTGAGCTTGATTCAATTGTGTTGGAAGATAGAGATATACCGGGGGGAATTCAACTGCTTGAAAAGTTGCAGGGAAGTGGCTCAATCGCGGAGGAGGTATTTTTAGCAGCAGCGGAGACTGTGAAGACAGCAATGCATAATTTGTTGATTAAAAAGCAATATTCTGTGGAAAAGCGAGAGTTCAGAAAGAGGGGCAGAAATGATAGAAAAACCAAACATTAACAAGATTTTGTCAACAGTTGCAGTTTTTATTCTTTCCCATTCTATGTGCAATTCTTAGAGCAACTCTGTATGTGTTGTTCTGTAGTTTTCTTTTGGTGTTTCGTAATCATAGTTATTGGATTTGTAAAAGGGAAAAAAAATTGGGAAAATGATAAAAACATTCAAGAGTTGTTTGATGAAATTTATTGTTTTCCGTTACATAAAATATTAAATATATTTATCTTTATTTTTAGTGAAAAATGAAAAACAAAAAGTATGCTGGTACATGTGTATTTGATAAACTAGTGGGTGGGATGGTTGCCGTTGCAAGATGTGATTGTCACCAGTGGGAGGTGTTTGGCAACGGCTGAAGGTGGTTGTTAGCTGTAAAAAGAGGTGGTTTTCAACTATCAAAGATTATAGTCAGCGTTGAGGTGGTGACCTAAGGTGTTTTGTGGTGGTGGTTATTTTTATATTTAGTTCGCTAGAAAATGATTTGGTGGTGGTTGTTTTTATGTTTAGTTCACTAAAAAATGATTCACAATGAACACATTATATCATTGGATGGTAAAAATCTAGGGTTGTGTGGTCAAGTAATTAATGTTTAAATATATTGGAAGTAGTAGAAGCACATTTGAATGTTTGCTTTGCTTAAAATAGATTATCACACAACCATTATGGATGGAGACGGTTTGTTTTGTTAGTTTAGTGTTGCTGGTGTTGTTAGTGCCGTATGTGATTAATCTTTCATCTTGTTGACTTTGCAATCAATTACCTTGTTCAAATTGATGAGTCATTCTAGAATGTCATAAACAAATTATTTTTTGTCATAATTAAAAGAATTTTGCAATCATAATAGATTTAACTAGCAAACACCATTTGTAGTATAATTAAAATAATAATTATAATAAATATTAATTAAGTCATAATTAAATTATAATTAATATCATAATAAGTTATAATTAAATATTACTAAAATTGTGATTGGGGATTTTTAATACATTCTTTTTTGAGATCTGTATTCTTGAATTTCCAAATACACGTCATTAGCATGGAGGCCATTTTTTTTAGCAAAAGCTGTTGCCCCAATTGTGTTGGAAGTATTAAAGAAATAGAACCCAACCTTATCTGCATTGCATAAGAATAAATTAGGGAATTAATTATCAATTTGACAGAAAAAGAAATTATACAAACGTGGAGGGTTTTGCACCTCACAACTGTTCACTTGTATCCCACCACAAAAACGCTTGTACCTTTCATATTTTTGTAAATTTTTTTTTTTCTACTCTACTCATTTCCTCAATAAATTAACTCAACTTCACCTTTTTATAAAAATTTGCTTGTTAGTTGTTGATCCAAAGTTAGGCTTTATTTGTCGTAACTTTAAAAATTCAAAAATTCAAAAATTTACTATTCTATTTAAGTCACATCATCTTATTTAAATCACATCACCTCCCTATCACATCACTTTAAATCTAACCCATACCCAACTCATATTTCATAAAAAGTCAAAAAATACACTTATTTAGATCATCCCAAACAACTCCTTAGTCTTAAAGGCAATATACACCATGTGATTATTTTCTCTCCATTGTTGAAACAATCGAAACAAAAAAAAAAATTGTTTCAATCTTCCTTTCTTTGATCCAATTATCACCCGAGTCCCAATCTTTCCCTCACATTCAAAGTTACATTTTATGATTGAAACACTTATTGAATTGCTATTTTTTTCTTCTTTTGTTTTGAGTAATTTATATATGATTCTCTATTGGGTTAGTTACATTTTTATCCCTTAAATTATCATTATTTTATTTATTTCGTTTTTAAACTATTGATATTTTCTACTTTATCCCTTAAATTTCAATTAATGGATGCTGCTTAATTGTTTTTAGGATTTTCTTTCATATCACTTTTTATAGAAAGACCTTCAGACATTTTATTTTAAAATTATTTTCTTATAAAAAAATCACCATATATAAATAATTTTTATTCATATTTTAATGTTAGACAATGCTCAATATTTCATTTGTGAAGTTACACCCAAACTGTACCACAACCAGGATGGTATTTTTTTTCAACAATGCTACAAATTTCCAAAAAAACACAACTTTCACAATCTCTACTCACCGGTGATTGGTCCAGAAAGAAAAGAAAAATAAAAAAAATAAAAATAAAAACACATGATTGGTCCATATCATTTTGAAGATCATGGGAATCCCCAACTTTTGGGGTCCCAAGCATTTTTTTTTTTTTATCTACACAAAAATGAGTTTAGTTTCATTAGCCTTTATTTTATTTTAATTTTAGTGAAACCAGCTTCACAATAATTTAGTAAAAAAAATTAAAATTGTTTATAAATTTTTGAAAATAAAAAATGAGTAGTTGTTTATACTTTTCAAAATTTTTCTAAATATCAACATTACCAAAACAAATCCTTAATATTTCGTCTTGTGTGACACATTTACAACTGTTAAATATTACTGGAGCTCTCATGAAATTCATTACATCAATGATTATAGATGTGTCATGTAAAATGATAAATTAAATGTGGTATGAAAATAAATATAGTATTTTTATTTTTTTAAGCCACTCAGTATTTTGATTACAATAAATAATAAAAAAAAATAGTGGTCGTTGAAAAATGATATACAAACTCATTTTTTAAACTCATATTTTAAATTTAATGAAATAAGATGATTGATTAATAATTAAAAAAATATTAAAAAAATATCTAAAATATTTTAATAGACTATCACATTATTAAAAATTTAAAATGTGAGTTTAATTTTTTAAGTTAAATAGCATCAGGGCAAGTGGTATCGTAGCAATTGTAACACAATTTATGGGCCCAAGCACTCCACCAAATGAATTGGGCCCAAAAGTGGGCCAGGCCTCAGTAAAGTACTCATTAGTAGAGCCTAGAGGATAATTTAATGTCAAATCAAAGTAATTACTTGTGTTTTGGGAAGTTGGTAAAAAATTGACTTTTGACTTTTTATCAAGTTTTTTAGTTTTTTGAAAAGTAATTTGGGAAGTTAGTAAAAAGCTGGTTTTTAACTTTTTAGTTTAATATTTATTTATAGTGTCAAATCAAATTAAAATGACCAAAATATCCTTACCCAACATAAGAAATTTATTTTTTATTTTTTTGTCATAGGCCCCAATTTATAATTTCACACTTGCCTTTTTATAACTTCCCAAACTAATTTTGTTGCGTTTTTGGCCACTTGCATTTTTAGACCTCGGATAAAAAACATAGCTTTTTCGAAAGTTCCCAAAACGGCACATACTAGTAAGGCACGCCTCAAACGAAAGATCATGGGGCCATATTGGCGGTGTTTGGGAAGGATTTTTTTTAATTTTTAATTTTTAATTTTTTTCATTAAAAGATAAATTAATTACAAAATTAAAAAAATAAATCTAAATAAAATATCATATCAAATTTCATAATTATTTCACATTTTCTCTCACAAATATCACAACCAACTATAAAAAACTCAACTGTCTTTCCAAATATAAATTTTTTTTCTCCAATAATATTCTACAACTAAAAAAAACCTATAAAAAAACTTACTTCCCAAAAAATTAATTTTTTTTTAAAACCTACAAAAAAACCTACAATTTTTTTTTAAAATATAAGGATTTAAAAAATTAAATTTATCATTTATTATTTTTCAAAAAAATGTGATGAAATAAAAATATTATAATTATTGAATTAATATAATTTTTTAAAAATAATATGTATAAATATTTTTATAAAATAAATAATTTAAATTATTAAAACATATTTTCGCTCACCCCTTTATATGATGTGTGATTCACATAAATCATGGTATGGTCCCAATATAAAAACGAAAGTAAAATATTGAGACTAAAAAATATGTAGAATATTACGTAAAATATTTAAAATCAAATTTGGTCAATGAGGGGCCAGAGGATAGGACTGAGATGAGAACCATAACGTGCTGCTTGGGATAAGTTATATAAGTACTTTTTTTTAATTTTTTTTTTGTTTGTAGTAATTTTTAAAAAAAACTATATTAAATTTTTTTATTTTTCTGATCCTTCTTAGATGGACAAAAATATAAAAAATATTATATATTACACTAAAAAATTTAAAATTATAAGAATTTACACTCTAAACATACTTTCGCATCTTCATAGTGATAATTCTGGATCTATCTCTATCATCTTGTGCAGACAAATCTAATAAATAAATTTAAAAAAAAATTAAAATATTAAAATAAGTCAAAAAAATCAACCATTTTTTTTTAAATTTAATAAAAAATAATTTTTCAATTAATCTCATTGAATCCAAAAACTTACTAATGTTTTAAAAAATTACTACAAAAAAATAGAAAAAAAAAAAAAAAACATTCCAAACACCCACCACACATATTGTGAGAGATAAGAGTGAAAGTGAGAGATTGCAATCATAGAGAGATGGAGAGAGGGTCATGACATGACAGAGACGGAGCAGCAAGCACAAAACGACGAAATCAGTTCATTTCATCCATATCTCATTTCATTGACAAAGATCTAGAGAGAGAGAGAAAAAAACAATTTGTAGAGAGAGAATGAAGGGAGGCAGAGGCAGTGCCATTTTTTCGTGTGTGAATGTTTTTTTGGTCAAAAACAAAAACCAGTTCCCACTAATTCTTGTGCCACACGTTATTCTCTCTTCTTGTCCTCTCTCAAATGAATCCTTTCGGCGCCTGATAGGTGGATTGCTATAATGGGTAAGGTTAGAAATATTAAATTTTTTATTAAATAAATAATTAAATATTTTACATAGTATAGATTTGTAATTTTATAAATTTTACATTTATATGAAATATTTAATCATTTATTTAGTAAAAAAATTTAAGAACTATACCATTTTCTATTAGGAACGGGTCCAAAAATACTTTCATTCAGGTTCAATTTTCATCATCTTTTAGCATGGCATTTTTATACGTTATTTCAAATAATGTTTTAGGCCATGTTTGGGATATAACTTTGGATTAAAATAGTTATATAAAACAAAATTGACTATTTTAATTAAATAGAATGAAATATCATATTTAATCTATAATCATTTCATTTTTTCTCTCACAAAAATTAAAAAAGTCAAAAAATATATCTTAAACAAGACTTTTTAACCCCGATTAAAATAGTTAAAAAATTAACTCACATCCCAAACGAACACTTTAGTTTGAGATTAGGGACTCTCGAATCCTGTGCGATTTTTTTTTTTTAAATAAAAAAACATGAATCCTTTCTTATCATATGAAGTTCGTTATGTAATTTTTTTTTATATATATTATGTATTTTTATGATAATTATTATATAAATTATAATAAAATTATGATAATTTTAAATAAATTATATATTTTTATTATAATGTTATATGTTTTTTTTTTTTGGTAACATTATGCGTTTGTGATTCAATAAAAAAATGTGTAGGAGCGTGTTTCACTCTTTTTTTTTTTTTTTTTTCAACAAATTTGTTCAATATTTTAGAGCAAATTTTGATTCGGGAGAATTAAATTTTTCATTATTTTTTTAAAATGCTTTATCCTAAAAACCTTCTTTAACCAAATTAGGAGGGGAAAATAATCTACAATCTTTTATCATTAATAATTTTAGATACCGCTATTTTCACTCCATTTTATTACAAATACACTCCTTCTATGTATCTATCTACCTATCTATCTATATATTATATAAGAAAAAGGATCTTTCTAGTAAGGAGTCTTGTGAGAGTTTCAATATCTCATACTAATTTTTTTAATTTTCTTAATTTTAAATAATTAAGAAAATTTTCATTGATTAGCTTTTATTTGATAATTCTACATCAAAAAAAGAAAAAAAAAAGAGTTATTTTACTCATATAAAGAGAATCTTATACTTCCATCTCATTTAGTGAGAAGCCTTGTAAAAGTTTCAATATCTCATATTAATTTTCTTGATTTTCTTAATTTTAAATAATTAAGAAAATCTTCATTGACTAACTTTTATTTGATAATCCCACATTAGGAAAAGAAGGAAAAAAAATGAGTTATTTTACTCATATAAAGTAAATCTTATACTCCTATCTCATTTAATATTGTAGTGTTGTGCATGTTTCAATTCAATATAGTTTAAATTTTAAAAGTTTTAATTAATTAATTATGAATGATTTTTGATTTGATTGATTTGCTGGTTTAACTACGATTTTAATAGTTTTATCAAAATATGTTGATTAACTTTGTTTGATTCGAAATAAACTAAAGATTGATCTGATTAAAAATTGAAAGATTGAGATTGCTTGATTAGAAATAAACTTTCTGTCCAAATAATTGTTTAACTTTTATTTTATAATCCAATATTAGAAAAAAGAAAAAGAAAAAGTGAGTTGTTTCACTTATATAAGGTGAATCTTAATACTGTAATATTGTATATATTTCAATTCAAGATAGTTTAAAATTTAAAATTAAAATAGCATTTAAAAGTTTTAATTAATTAATTTTTGTCTAAGTTGGTTGGTCATTTGACCGAACCGATTATGCTGAACCATTTTGGGTTTGACTGATACGCCGGTTTAATCGCGATTCCTCATATTGATTTTATTAATTTAAAATAATTAAAAAAATTTCCATTGGCTAACTTCCATTTAACCATATAAAAATAAAATTCTAATTAGTTTATGATTTATTTTATAATCCCACGTTGGAAGAAGAAGAAGAAGCCAAGTTTGTTTCACTATCTATCTATATATTATATAAGGAAAATGAGATTTTTAGGGAGAAACCTTCTAGGAGCTTCAAACTCTTTTTCTAAAATTATTGAATTTTCTTAATTTTAAACAATTAAGAAAATTCTCGTTGGCTAGCTTTCATTTATCTTTTATTTTATAATCCCAAATCGAAAAAAGAAAAGAAAAATTGAATTGTTTTACTTACATAAAGTGAATTTTATACTCCAATTTATACAAACAAAAGGAGATTTTTAGTGAGACGCCTTATGATTAATATCTCATACTCATTTTTTTATTTTTTTTTATTTTAAACAATTAAGAAAATCTCCATTGGCTAGCTTCCATTTAACTTTTATTTTACAATCCCTCATTGTTTTGATTTTAAAAATAGTTTTGTATAAAATTTTGAAACTCTCATAATATTTAACGTTAAAATAATTACAATCCAACATCTAAAAAAGAAATAAAAAATGAGTTATTTCACTTATATAAAGTGTTAAAATCCCACATCGGGAAAACAAAGAAAAAGTGAGTTATTTCACTTATATAAAATAAATCTTATAAACGGAGTTTTAAGGGAGAAGCATTCTAGAAACTCCAAACCCTGATTCTAAAATTATTGAATTTTCTTAATTTTAAACAATTAAGAAAACTTCTATTGGCTAGCTTTCATTTACCTTTTATTTTACAATCCCAAATCGGGAAGAAAAAAAAAAGTGAATTGTTTCATTTATATAAAGTGAATTTTATACTCCAATTTATATAAATTATTGAAATTTCTTAATTTTAAACAATTAAGAAAATCTCTATTGGTTAGCTTCCACTTAACTTTTATTTTACAATCTCACATCAGAAAAAAAAGGAAAAAAGGAATTGTTTCACTTATATAAAGTGAATCTTATACTCCCATTTATATAAGCAAAAGAAAAATTTTAGTAAGAAACCCTATAATTAATAACAATTTTTTTTGATTTTCTAAATTTTAAACAATTAAGAAAATCTCCATTGGTTAGCTTCCATTTAACTTTTATTTTACAATCCCACATAGGCGTTTTGATTTTAAAAATAATTTTATATGAGATTTTGAAACTCTCATAATATTTAACTTTAAAATAATTACAATCCCACATTGAGAAAAGAAATAAAAAGTTAATTGTTTCACTTATATAAAGTGAATCTTATACTCTCATTTAATATTATAATATTGTGCTTGTTTCAATTTAAAAATTTTAAATTAATTTTAAAGATTTTAGTTAAATTTAAAGATTTTAAAGATTTTAATTAAATTTAAATTTTAAAAGATTTTAAATTTAAATTTTAAAGATTTTAATTAAATTTAAAGATTTTAAATATTTTAATTAATTAAAATTTAAAGAAATTAATTAATTTTAAAGATTTTAATTAATTAAATTTTAAATTTTAAAACAAATTTTAAAGATTTTAATTAATTAATTTTGTTGTAAATTGGTTGGTCTTTTGACTTAGCCGATTAGGCTGAATCGTTTTCGGTTTGACTGATTCATTAGTTTAACCACAGTTTTAGCTGCTTTATCAAAATATATTGCTTATATTTTTTTAATTTGAAATAAACTAAGATTGACTTCATTAAAAATTGAAGGACTAATATTACTTGATTAGAAATGAACTTCTCGTTCAAACAACTGTTAACTTTTATTTTATAATCTCACATTAAGAAAATGAGGAAAAATAAGTTGTTTCACTATATAAGTCTTATGCTTCCATTTAATATTGTAGTGTTGTGTATGTTTCAATCCAAGACAGTTTAAATTTTAAAATTAAAATAAAATTTTAAAGTTTTAATTAATTAATTTTTGTATAAATTTGTTGGTCCTTTGACCTGGTCGATAGAGTGAACCGTTTTCGGTTTGACTGATTCGCTGGCTTAACTGCGATTTTTGACTGATTCGCTAGTTTAACTGCAATTTTAGCAATTTTATCAAAATATATTGATTAAATTTGTTTGATTCGAAATAAATTAAAGATTGACCTAATTAAAAATTAAACGGCTAAGATTGCTTGATTCGAAATAAATTTCTTCCAAACAATTGTTAATTTTTAAACAATTAAAAAAATCCCCATTAGTTAGTTTTCATTTAACTTTTATTTTATAATCCCACATCGAGAAAAAAGGAAAAAATAAATTGTTTCACTTACATAAAGTGAATCTTATAGCGATCCCGGGTTTACCCTTTGTTGTACAGTGATCCGGACGTGTGTCCGTGGATGTTAGTAGTTGATTATTATCTTGTTTACATCCTTTCCTACTTTGTATTTGAGTTATAGGATGTGTTGGGTAGGTTTGTTACAGGTTGGTTGTGTTTGGGAGCCAAGTGTTGCTGCCCAGAATTTTGGGTCTTCGCTCGAGCGAGCTTCTGTCTTTGGTCCTTCGCTCGAGCCAGGGTTTGGTCGCTCGAGCGAGAGTGGAGTTTTGTGACTGGTGGCTCGAGCCAGAGTGGCTTCGCTCAAGCGAGCGATTGCGTCTGGTTCTGGACCTGAGAGTTGCATTTCTTGGCTCGAGCGAGCTTTTCTTCACTCGAGCGAGCTGGTTCGTTCTTCGCTCGAGCGAGCAGTTTGTCACTCGAGCGTGCGTCTGGTTGCAGACCTGAGGGTTTGAATTATTGGCTCGAGCGAGCATATCTTCGCTCGAGCGAGGTCAGCTTCTTGTGTCTGGTCGCTCGAGCGACCAAGTCTTCGCTCGAGCGAGCCTGTTTTATATCAGCAGGCAGCAATGATTTTAAACATCATTTTTTTTCATCTCTTTCTTTTTGAAACCCTAGCAGCCGACTCTCTCTCTCTCTAAATTTATCTTCTCTCTAGGATTTCATCTCTCTCTAGTGTGAATCTACCCTAAGTCCTTTGTTAAAAAGATAGAGGGTGTTGAGAGCTTCGTTTTAATCTGAAAATCTTTGGATTTGGAGCACGTTGGTCTTTGGGTCATCATCTCCGTTGGAGCTCAAACTTCGAGGTAGGGATAACCTACTCCATCTTATGAGCTTTGTCTTTGAATTTTATCATTTTGATATGTTGGGGGTTGTTGGGTAATTTTGAGAAAGTTTGGGCCTTTGTGTAATTTTACAAAAGTTGGGGTTTTAATTATATAAACCTATATGCAAGTTAGGCATAGAGAAATGAAATTAATGTTGGAACATTGATGGAAATGGAACCTTAGGGTTGTTTTGTGAATTATGGTAAGTTGCTCTAATTGGTTTAATTAATTAATGTATATAATTAATTAAAGAAAATGAGGAATTGAATTGAGAATGTTGAAATTGGGAATGTATGGGACTAAAGGGTGTAGTTGAATCATTTATTGCTCACCTAGTTGAAATGTTGATATATTACCCATTTGTGCATTTATTTCCTATTTAGAAATAATTACTTTGGACTACCGGTGGAGGGTAGTATTGATTGTTGTAGATAATGCATGATGATTAGACAAACTAAAACTAATAAATTGGATGTGTCATAGAGTATGACGGTTGATAGAATACATTAACTTCATGTATTGATAGATTGTGCATATGACCAATGTGTTTATGTGCATTATGTGTAGACGGTTGATAGAATACATTAACTTTATGTATTGATTGATTGCGTATATGATTCTGTGTTTATATGCATTGCTTGTGTATGGGAGGAGATGGGGGATGTACTCCACGGTTTAGGGGAAGATGGGGATGTACCTCTAAACCGGTTAATGGTTAAGGAAGATGGGGGATGGACCCAGGGATGCAGCTCATATGCTCTCCCATTGGAGTGATGATACAACTCATATGCTTATCTATTGAAGTGTTGATATAGCTCATATGCTTATCTGTGGTAGTAGTGATATAGCTCATATGCTTATCTATTGAGATGTTTGTTTGATTTGATATAGCACTAAAATGTATATCATTTATGAAGTATGGAAGTGGTTTATGTGTTATTGATACAACACCAAAATGTGTATCCACCTTGGATTTCGAAAGTATTCTAGTGGTGAACTATAATCTCATCAAAGGTTTTGGCCAGAGTACTGAGCATTGTTTTCAAACTCAATGTTGAATAAGAAATGGAAAGTGAATTGTAACATAGACTTGATTGTCATGGAATTATAATAAGATGTAAATAGATGTATAAGTGTTGACCATCTATTAACTGCTAATCTTTTAGTCATTGTTCATAGTTGGTTTAGTGTATTTCTATTGGGCTGTGGCTCACCTTATATAGGACACCATTTTCAGGTACATGAAGCATGCCACCTCCAAGGACATCGCTTGGGAGGCTAGAGGCAGGCAGACGTTTGTGGTTTTGGTTATCTTTTGTTTTATTACATGTAATTTCAAGCCAAGGGCTTAATGTGTATTTGAGTTAGCACTCTCCTCTTTGTAACCAAGTGTTAGCTTGGAAAGCTGTAAGCCCATAGGGCATTTGATTCTGTTGTTAACATGTAATGCTTCTTGTAAAGAATTACTCAGTGGAATAGAATGATGTTTGTCTCTGATATCAATGCATGTCGAAATCGATGGGTTTAATGTTATTATTTTGAGGGCGTTACAAATCTTATACTCCCATTTATATAAGTAAAATAAGATTTTTAGTGAGGAGCCTTATAATCAATATCTCATACTAATTTTTTTGATTTTCTTAATTTTAAACAATTAAGAAAATCCCGATTGGCTAGCTTCCATTTCATTTTTGTTTTACATAATATAAAATATATATATATATATATAATTATCATATTTCTATTAAATAATATATTATTTTATCCCGTGCATAACACGGGGATATTTGGTTTGAGTTTTTTGGATTAGTTTTTTGAAAATTGAGTTTTTCGATTTTCATTTTTTTTTTATTTTAGTGAATATTTTTAAAATTTTAAACATATATATTTTTCTTTTTTAGATGCACCTTACTTAGATGTATGTAAAAAGTAAAAAAATTTGTAAAAAAATATTTTAAAAAATTAATAAATACATAAAAATATAAAAAAATGTACTGAATTCTATTTTTTTTTTGGTATTTTGTGAATTTTTTTTTAAAAAATCACAATTTTTTACTTTTTAGGTATATTTATGTTAGGTATGTCTAAAAATTAAAAAAATAGCTTAAAATATTAAAAAAAATTTAGTTAAAATAAAAAAAACACGGAAAACTAGAAAGTAAAATTTTTTGAAAAGTGTTTTAGAAAACTCTAACCAAGAAATTTCATCATCAAACAATTTTTATTATTACTTTTGGTTTAAATGGATAAAAAATTAGTGTATATTTAATTGCATTATTATTTGGATTGATTTGCATTTAATTTTGAAATAATATAATTTGTTTAATTGATTTACAATTTATCATTATATTGTCAATGTTTCACATAATTTTTAATCTTTTGTGTTTATTATGCGCTACACAATGAGTTTTATTGTATTTTATTAAGATAAAATTAATATGTCAAAAATATATATACATTAACCTCGCGTAGCACGGGCTTAACACTAGTATATAACAAAGGATAAATAAATGAATGTATTTGGAGTAAAGTGGAGTGGGAATAGCGACTCCTTAATTTTATTAATGAGTTAATTACCTAAAAATCCTATTTACAAATGTTGTGGTAGTTCAAATCCTATCTAAAATTTTTTGAACCAATAAGTCTTATTTAGTAAACTGAGAATATTATTAATTTTTTTCAATTTTTAAAATTAAGAACATTATCAATTTTACATAATTATGTTCCAGATAATTGTTTCAGTAACTAAGAAAAAAAAACAGAATATGTGATTAAATATTTTTACCCTTCTACTTATTAGTTTGATTCACTATATAATAAAATCGAAAATATTATTAGTTTATTTCAGTTTTAAAATTGAGAACATTATCAGTTATTTCATTTTTTTTTTCCAGTTTTGCACATCAATGCTCCACCATCATGCTCCTTTTATAGACACAATTTTTTTGGTTTGCAAAAAAATAAAATAAAATAAAAAAATCAGTTTTTTTCAAATTTTTTTTTTTGGCACATAATTTTTTTTTTATAAGTGTTTTCAATTTGAAAGTTAATATTTTAAAATTTTAAAAATCAAAATAAATGTCAAATTATCATGTTCCTTTATAGATAAATCATAATGATGAACAAATATTATTTGAAGGGTAATTCCAACTATTAAAAATTTAATGGGACTTGAAGGTCCAAAAAATCTTAGGGGTGGTTTTGTCATGATCCAAACCCGCCCCTATGGGTTAAGGACATAACCGGCCAGTAATCCCGTGATTACCTACGGTCTCAGACCAAAACAGACATAATTTATCAGAGTAAAGGGGCCAAACGGAAGTAAAAATTTAAAATTTTGTCCATAGAGCCGTGCTTATATGCACATCAAGCAAACCATACATAGATACGTTAATAACCCACGTCAAAAGTACTGTATCACAAAATTCATTACAGACAGGATCATCCAAAACGAGTCAACCTATAACAGACTATGTACAGACATACATAAGGCCCTTGCCAACAAGACAAAACATAAGTACATAATAAAAGGGCAAGGATGGTCTCATGCGTGAGACACAAGGCTGACTCTCCAAAAACTCATGTTGTTCCCGGCAGATTTCACTGGGGCTGGGTTTGTGCTTCTCTTGACTCACCTACAAACACATGAATGAGCGTGAGCGATAGCCCAGTGAATAATATCAAATACAGAATATACATAACAATGTAGAACAACAAGTTCCAAACGGCCTTGGGCCCAATTCATATTTCTAATTAGCAATATATATAACTATACGAATTCCAAATCAAGTGACTTGTGGTTTCAACATTCTGGCCTTTGGCCCATTCAGATTTCCATTCGTGTCAAAACGGCCTTCGGCCCACTCATTTATGTCAAAACGGCCTTCGGCCCGATCATTTATGTCAAAACGGCCTTCGGCCCACTTATTTGTGTCAAAACGGCCTTCGGCCCCTTATTTATGTCAAAACGGCCTTCGGCCCACTCATTCATGTCAAAACGGCCTTCGGCCCATTCATATAAGCCAAAACGACCTTTGGTCCATTCACATGTGTCAAAACGACCTTTGGTCCATTCATATATATATCAAAACGACCTTCGGTCCGTGCATTTCTATCAAAACGACCTCCGGTCCATTCAATTCTATCAAAACGACCTTTGGTCCATTTATTTATTCATATCAGACTTTCGTCCACAATCCCAAATAGCAACTCATAAAGCTTATAAGGGAATAAACAATTGGACATTCACAAACATTCGAATATCGATATTACTCACAGTGATCGGCTTGTGGATTTGCCCTGGAGCTTGACCCTACACATTTCACGAACACAAAAGGGTCACTAATAGCTCAATCCGTTCTTTAATTCACATATTCCTCTTTAGGCTTTATTCTTATCCCATTAACTCATTTACAATGCTTAACACATGCCTAAGAGTGCTTGCAAGTGAAAGAGAACGGAAAACGAAACACAGAATGCGAAAGCAAAATTTCAGAAAACAGGGTCCCCGCTCGAGCGTCAAATTACCCGCTCGAGCGGACCCTTAAGGCCTGCAAAAGTACTGGGTAGGTGAAAATTGCGCTCGATCGTCCAATATGGCGCTCGAGCGGAGGGCCTCTCAACATAGCTCCCCGCTCGAGCGTGAACTTTCCCGCTCGAGCGTGAACTTTCCCGCTCGAGCGGACTCTATGTCTGCAAAAAGTACTGGATGCATCATTTTTACGCTCGAGCGTGAACTAGGACGCTCGAGCGGAAGTTCATCCTCCATGATCCCCGCTCGAGCGTGAACTTCCCCGCTCGAGCGGACACCATGCCTGCAAGAACAAAATACTGGGAGCTCGAAATCCCCGCTCGAGCGGACATTCCCCCGCTCGAGCGGACATCAAAATTCTGGGTTTCCCAGATTGTGTTCTTGAGCTTCAAAACAATTTTCCAGCTACAATTCTTGCATGCAATGGCTCAAATCTCAAATATAATTGTCCTAACATGGTATAGACCCCAAATTACAACTCAATGAGGCTCAATTTCACAAATAAGTCACATGCATGCCCCAAAACTCATTTAATGTGGTAAAATCATGCATTCAAGCTCATCTCTTAATTATTCAAACATGCATGCTAATTTTTGACCTCATTTCCAACCCAAACAAAACAAATGGTGTTCATTCCCATGGAATACAACAAAAGCATGCTTGCATGTAAGATTTAACACCTTACTTCCATGTTCAACTCAATACATGTCAGATTATGCAATTCTACAACAATTATATACATGCATGCCTTCATTGACTATCAATTGAACACAACCAACTCAATTTCCTTGACATCAAGCTAACTCATGTTCTTGATCATCAACTACACTTGAATCCACACATTTACAACAAAAATCCATGAGTTCACTTACCTAGAAGCTTTAATCTTCTAAGCTCTAGTCAATTCTTGAGCTTGATCTTCAATCTTCAAGTCTCAAGACCAAAATTGCCCAATTCTTCTTCCTCTCTTCCTATAGTCGGCTCTCTCTCGAAGTTTTGAGTCCAAGATCAGCCACAATGCAACTAAGGAGGAGAAATGAGGTGTATAGCCTCTTCACAACAACCTCCACTAAGTCCATTTTAATAATAATAATAACAATTGGGCACTTAATTCATTAATTTAATCAGTTTAAATTGATCAGAATCAATTTTCAATTAAATTTCACCGTAGGCTCTAAAAATTATGCCGACCATAATGGCGTAATCAATTTCGGGTTCTGTGGCCGATAAGGCCCTCAATTTAATTTCCGAAGCGGATTATTCAAACAGATATTCCTACGGTGAACAGATAGAATTCTAAAATCGCATATATCACATAATGGCACTCAAAATCGTATTGAAACATATAATCGCATACGTATTAGGGACCAATTAACATAATACAGAACATGGGTATCACAGTCTTCCCCTCCAAACTTAAGTTACCTTCGTCGGGAAACAAATGTGGATAGCGTAGTCGCATTTCCTCCTCTTTTTCCCACGTGGCATCCGTTCCATAGTGCTCTTTCCATTCCACTTTCACCATTGAGATGGATTTGTTCCTCAATTCTTTCACTTGTCGGTCGACAATTCTTTCCGGCTATTCAGCGTATTCCATATTCTCATTAATAGCTATCCGGTGATAATCAACCACATGTAACGGGTCTCGGAGGTAACCCCTCAACATCGACACATGAAACACATTATGGATTTGCTCGAATCCCGGTGGCAAGGCAACTCTGTAGGCAACCGGACCAAGCCTCTCCAAAATCTGGAACGGCCCAATGTAACGGGGCGACAACTTGCCCTTTTTCCCAAATCTGACTTGGCCTTTCATTGGAGAAACACGGATGAACACATGGTCACCAACCTCATACTCAAGAGGTCTTCTCCGAACATCTGCATAACTCTTTTGTCGATCCTGAGCTGTTTTGAGCCTTTGACGAACACTCTTGATTTTCTCAGAAGTGTCCTACACAATTTCTGGCCCAAGCAAAGCTATATCCCCGACCTCCGTCCAACAAATAGGTGATCTACACCTCCTACCATACAAAGCCTCGTATGGTGCCATACCGATGCTGGAGTGGAAGCTGTTATTATAAGCAAATTCTGCAAGTGGCAAATAGTCTTCCCAACTCCCCTGAAAATCTAAAGCACACATGCGAAGCATATCTTCCAAGGTTTGTATCGTTCGTTCTGACTGCCCATCTGTCTGTGGGTGGAATGCAGTACTGAATCTTAGTTCTGTTCCCATAGCTTCCTGCAAACTCTTCCACAATCTTGACACAAATTTCGGATCTCTATCCGATACAATAGATACTGGAACACCGTGTAAACGGACAATCTCATCAACATAAATGGTAGCCAATCTAGAAGCAGTAAACGTAGTTTTGACAGGCAGAAAATGTGCAGATTTAGTCAGTCTATCAACTACCACCCAAACAGAATCCATACCTCGAGAAGTCCGAGGTAGGCCAACGACAAAATCCATAGTCACATGTTCCCACTTCCACTCGGGAATAGGGAGAGGTTGAAGTAGACCGCCTGGTTTCTGATGTTCAGCCTTAACTTGCTGACACTGAAGACACTTGGACACATATTCTGCAATCTCTTTCTTCATCTTAGGCCACCAATAGGTTTGTTTCAAATCCCGGTACATTTTATTGTTGCCGGGATGCATAGCAAATACAGATCTGTGGGCTTCATCTAAAACTCTCTTCTTTAGTTCCGGGATATCAGGGACACACATTCTGTTTCGGAATTTCAACAGTTCATTCTCAATGCTGAATTCTGCTTTTGGACTCGTCTCAAATTCATCAATTACCTTTCTAAGGAACTCATCCTCTTTCTGTTTCTGCTTGATTTCATCAATGATCGCCGGCTCGGCTGTAATGGCGGCTATCAATCCGCCCTGTTCACATACCACCACTTCAATTTCAGACTTCTCAAAGTCCTGCAAAATCTCCCTCTGCTTAGTAAGCAAGCAAGCCATACTCCCTGTTGATTTTCTGCTCAAAGCATCAGCCACTGTATTAGCCTTCCCGGGGTGATACTGAATCTCTAGATCGTAGTCTTTTATCAGTTCTAGCCATCTTCTCTGACGCATATTCAACTCTTTCTGCGTGAAGAAGTATTTCAGGCTCTTATGATCCGTGTAGACTTCACACTTTGCCCCATACAAGTAATGCCGCCAGATTTTCAAAGCAAAAACAACCGCGGCCAACTCTAGGTCATGTGTTGGATAATTCTTCTCATGTGGCCTCAACTGTCGAGAGGCGTAAGCAATAACCTTTCCGTTCTGCATTAACACACAACCCAAACCCTTATAAGACGCATCACTGAAAATCACGAAATTTTCCGTACCTGAAGGTAATGTCAAAATTGGTGCAGTAGTCAATCTCGTCTTCAATTCATGAAAGGCTGATTCTCTTTCACTGTTCCACTCAAATGGTTGCCCTTTACGTGTCAATTGGGTAAGAGGCACAGCTAGTTTCGAAAAATCTTTCACAAACCTCCTGTAGTACCCAGCTAAGCCCATGAAGCTACGGACTTCTGTCACATTAGTTGGTGTAGGCCAGTTCACAATTGCCTCTATTTTCTGCGGGTCCACTGAAATTCCTTCCTTGTTGATCACATGCCCTAAGAAAACAACCTCATCCAACCAAAACTCACATTTCTTTAGTTTAGCAAATAATTTTCTTTCCCGAAGTATTTGTAAAACAGTCCTCAAGTGATGTTCATGTTCAAGTCTATCTTTAGAGTATATCAAAATATCATCGATGAAGACCACAACAAACTCGTCAAGGTAGGTTTTAAAAATTCTATTCATTAGGTCCATAAATGCTGTCGGAGCATTAGTCACTCCAAATGGCATAACAAGAAACTCAAAATGACCATACCTCGTTCTGAATGCTGTTTTCTCAACATCTTCTGCCTTAACTTTCAGCTGATGATACCCGGATCTCAAATCAATCTTAGAAAACACCTGTGATCCCTGCAACTGGTCAAATAAATCATCAATACGGGGTAGGGGATATTTGTTCTTTATTGTTACCTTATTGAATTCCCGATAGTCGATGCACAGGCGCAAAGTACCATCATTCTTTTTCACAAACAGCACCGGTGCACCCCAAGGCGAAGTGCTAGGTCAGATAAACCCCTTATCAAGCAGATCTTGCAATTGTTCTTTCAACTCTTTCATTTCAGCGGTAGCCATTCGGTAGGGAGCCTTAGAAATAGGCTGGGTGCCTGGCACGGTCTCAATAGTGAACTCTATCTCCCTGTCTACTAATTACCCTGGTAATTCATTCGGAAACACATCCGAAAATTCTCTAACAATAGGAATATCGTTCAATTCAACATTCTCAGATTGTTCAGACAACACATAACACAAATAACCCTGGCACCCTTTCCTGATTAATTTACATGCTTTCATTGCAGATATCAAATAAGGTGGAGGCACTACCCCATTCCCCACAAACACAATCTCTTTTTGTCCTGGTGGTTTAAATACAACCTTTTTTGTCACACAATCTATGGTGGCACAATACTTGGTCAACCAATCCATGCCCAAAATTACATCGAAATGTCTAAAGTTCAAGGGCAACAAATCTACATATAGGGTAGCATCCTCAATGTACATGTCACAAAACCGATATATATAGTCACATAACACAGATTCCCCTGATGGAGCAGACACACACAACAAATATAGTAATAACTCTAGGGGTCTATTTAGTCTAGATGCAAATGTATATGTCACAAATGAGTGTGTTGATCCAGAATCGATTAATACAAAGGCATCCTGCTTACATATTGAAATAGTACCTGAGACAACAGCATTGGCATTCTGTGTATCGCCCGGGACCAGCGCAAAAACTCTCCCCTGTCTCACTGTATCCACAGTAGTAGCAGATCTCAAAGTATTTCCTGGCTTTGGAACTGATGCAGTTGAACCAGCTGCTAGTTTCCCACTATTTTGATTACATTCTCGGGCTATGTGCCCTTGTTTCCCACATTTGAAACAGGCTCTGGATGCACGGTAACAGACTTCACGGTGCCTTTTGCTACACATGTTGCACATGGGAGCTGTGTCTCGGGAAGAACTTGAAGTAGTTGAGGAGCCCGTGTTTTGCTTTTTCAAATTTCTTCTTCAAAAGAAGCCTTGCCTTTTATTACCCTTCCATTCTGTTACTGGCTTAGCTTGTCTAGCTATATTAGCCTCTGATATGATGGCCCTGTCAAGCACCCCAATGTAAGTTTCCAACTTTAGAACATTCACCCTCTCTAGGATGTCACTGCGGAGTCCACCTTCAAAGTGTCTTGCCTTCTTATAATCGGTGTCAATCACGTGTGGTGCAAACCTGGCCAATTCAGTGAACTTGGCCTCATACTCAGCTACTGTCATGCTATCTTGCTTGAGTTCCATGAACTCGGTTACTTTCCTATCCCGAACACATTGCGGGAAGTACTTGTCATAGAATATCTCCAAAAATTTTACCCAATCACATCTTATGATTTTCTCGCATCAACATCCACCATCTTCTGCTTCGTCTTCTAGCATAAAAGTGGCTAGAAGCACTTTCTGAGTCTCTGAACAGGGGAACACTTCAAAACTTCTCAATGCCGAGGACCCACGCTTCGGCTTTCAACGGATCTAATCCCCGTGGAACTGTGGTGGTTTCATTTTCTTGAATTCCTTGGTGAGAGCTATAATCCGGTCATCATTTTGATTATTTGGCACGGGTGGTGCCGGAGGTGGAGGTGGCGGGTGTGGTTGCTGCCACTGTTGTTGCCACTCCTGTTGCTGTCTCAAAGCTTCTGCCAATTCTTGGATCAATCTTTCCATTCTATCCATCCTGGCAGTAGAGGACTCCTCTATCTCATCACCTCTGGTTCTCACCATCTGACTAAACTTGCATTACATTTTATATAAAAGATATACAAGTGTGCATATACTAAGAAGCACATACATTCAGATAATTTGCAATGCAAGTAGTTCACAACTTATAACATATAATTGTTCATATCAAACATTTAAGCATATAATCAATGCTTCCAAATTCATATTTATCACATGAATGTATCCTAGATCTCATCTAGACGCTTATTGCCTTTTTGGACAAGTGTGTGAGTTATCAACTCGTGCTCTGATACCACTCTGTCATGACCCGAACCCGCCCCTATGGGTTAAGGACATAACCGGCCAGTAATCCCGTGATTACCTACGGCCTCAGACCAAAAAAGACATAATTTATCAGAGTAAAGGGGCCAAACAGAAGTAAAAATTTAAAACTTTGTCCATAGAGCCGTGCTTATATGCACATCAAGCAAACCATGCACAGATACGTTAATAACCCACGTCAAAAGTACTGTATCACAAAATTCCTTACAGACAGGATCATCCAAAACGAGTTAACCTATAACAGACTATGTACAGACATACACAAGGCCCTTGCCAACAAGACAAAACATAAGTACATAATAAAAGGGCAAGGATGGTCTCATGCGTGAGACACAAGGCTGACTCTCCAAAACTCATGTTGTTCCCGGCAAACTTCACTGGGGCTGGGTTTGTGCTTCTCTTGACTCACCTACAAACACATGAATGAGCGTGAGCGATAGCCCAGTGAATAATATCAAATACAGAATATACATAACAATGTAGAACAACAAGTTCCAAACGGCCTTGGGCCCAATTCATATTTCTAATTAGCAAATATACATAACTATACGAATTCCAAATCAAGTGACTTGTGGTTTCAACATTCTGGCCTTTGGCCCATTCAGATTTCCATTCGTGTCAAAACGGCCTTCGGCCCACTCATTTATGTCAAAACGGCCTTCGGCCCGATCATTTATGTCAAAACGGCCTTCGGCCTACTTATTTGTGTCAAAACGGCCTTCGGCCCACTTATTTATGTCAAAACGGCCTTCGGCCCACTCATTCATGTCAAAACGGCCTTCGGCCCATTCATATAAGTCAAAACGACCTTTGGTCCATTCACATGTGTCAAAACGACCTTTGGTCCATTCATATATATATCAAAACGACCTTCGGTCCGTGCATTTCTATCAAAACGACCTTCGGTCCATTCAATTCTATCAAAACGACCTTTGGTCCATTTATTTATTCATATCAGACTTTCGTCCACAATCCCAAATAGCAACTCATAAAGCTTATAAGGGAATAAACAATTGGACATTCACAAACATTCGAATATCGATATTACTCACAGTGATCGGCTTGTGGATTTGCCCTGGAGCTTGACCCTACACATTTCACGAACACAAAAGGGTCACTAATAGCTCAATCCGTTCTTTAATTCACATATTCCTCTTTAGGCTTTATTCTTATCCCATTAACTCATTTACAATGCTTAACACATGCCTAAGAGTGCTTGCAAGTGAAAGAGAACGGAAAACGAAACACAGAATGCGAAAGCAAAATTTCAGAAAACAGGGTCCCCGCTCGAGCGTCAAATTACCCGCTCGAGCGGACCCTTAAGGCCTGCAAAAGTACTGGATAGGTGAAAATTGCGCTCGATCGTCCAATATGGCGCTCGAGCGGAGGGCCTCTCAACATAGCTCCCCGCTCGAGCGTGAACTTTCCCGCTCGAGCGGACGCTATGTCTGCAAAAAGTACTGGATGCATCATTTTTACGCTCGAGCGTGAACTAGGACGCTCGAGCGGAAGTTCATCCTCCATGATCCCCGCTCGAGCGTGAACTTCCCCGCTCGAGCGGACACCATGCCTGCAAGAACAAAATACTGGGAGCTCGAAATCCCCGCTCGAGCGGACATTCCCCCGCTCGAGCGGACATCAAAATTCTGGGTTTCCCAGATTGTGTTCTTGAGCTTCAAAACAATTTTCCAGCTACAATTCTTGCATGCAATGGCTCAAATCTCAAATATAATTGTCCTAACATGGTATAGACCCCAAATTACAACTCAATGAGGCTCAATTTCACAAATAAGTCACATGCATGCCCCAAAACTCATTCTAATGTGGTAAAATCATGCATCCAAGCTCATCTCTTAATTATTCAAACATGCATGCTAATTTTTGACCTCATTTCCAACCCAAACAAAACAAATGGTGTTCATTCCCATGGAATACAACAAAAGCATGCTTGCATGTAAGATTTAACACCTTACTTCCATGTTCAACTCAATACATGTCAGATTATGCAATTCTACAACAATTATATACATGCATGCCTTCATTGACTATCAATTGAACACAACCAACTCAATTTCCTTGACATCAAGCTAACTCATGTTCTTGATCATCAACACACTTGAATCTACACATTTACAACAAAAATTCATGAGTTCACTTACCTAGAAGCTTTAATCTTCTAAGCTCTAGTCAATTCTTGAGCTTGATCTTCAATCTTCAAGTCTCAAGACCAAAATTGCCCAATTCTTCTTCCTCTCTTCCTATAGTCGGCTCTCTCTCTAAGTTTTGAGTCCAAGATCAGCCACAATGCAACTAAGGAGGAGAAATGAGGTGTATAGCCTCTTCACAACAACCTCCACTAAGTCCATTTTAATAATAATAACAATTGGGCACTTAATTCATCAATTTAATCAGTTTAAATTGATCAGAATCAATTTTCAATTAAATTTCACCGTAGGCTCTAAAAATTATTCCGACCATAATGGCGTAATCAATTTCGGGTTCTGTGGCCGATAAAGCCCTCAATTTAATTTTCGAAGCGGATTATTCAAATAGATATTCCTACGGTGAACAGATAGAATTCTAAAATCGCATATATCACATAATGGCACTCAAAATCGTATCGAAACATATAATCACATACGTATTAGGGACCAATTAACATAATACAGAACAGGGGTATCACAGGTTTGGGATGTTCTAAATAAGTGCACTTTCTAACTTTTTATAAAAATAAAAAAAAAGAGAGTTTTTTTTTCATAAATCCCATTCCTAACAGTTTTATACCGTAAAACCCAAATCATTTTTGATTATTCCATTAGGTCCCATTCAGTGTAGTAAGACCAAAGTATCCTCCCTCCATTTCTCCCGCGCATACTCCATCCTGAAAACAAACCATTCCTATTCCATCTTTTCACTCCACAAAACACTGATTTCCCCAAAAAAATTCATTGTTGGCCCCAAAAAACTCCAAAACCGTAATCCTAGATTCATATCGCCTCACCACCATCGTCCTCCACTACCCACTGTCGTCGGCCACTACTATTTCACTTCATCTCACCGCTGCGAAGGTTTACATCGGAAGGAGGGTGGTTCATTCTTCTATGTTTCCCGTCGGTCGACTGAGTATGGTCCATCAATTTTCATACCCACCCACAATGAAGAGCAAAAGTAAGCACCATCATTCCACCATCTGTTTTTCAGTCAATGATAACATAATGTAATCACCAATATATATATTTACATTGTACTATTATTATTGTTGTTTTTTGATTTGATTTTGTAATGAACTCTCTATTTTCACTGTTTGTCTATCTTGATGATGTTGATTTTTTTGTTGAACATGAATAACATTATGAAACAAATGTACAATTTACATTCCTTTCCACCCTCTGTTTTTAGGTCAATGATAACATAAGGTAATCACAAATGTATATATTTACATTGCCTTATTATTATTGTTGTTTTGGATTTGATTTTGTAATGAACTCCCTATTTTCACTCTTTGTCCATGTTGGTGATTTTGATTTTTTTGTTGAATATGAATAACATTAAGAAACAAATGTACAATTTACATTCCTTTCCACCCCTCTGTTTTTCAGTCAATGATAACATAATGTAATCACCAATGTATATATTTACATTGCCCTGTTATTATTGTTGTTTTTGGATTTGATTTTGGAATGAACTCCCTATTTTCACTCTTTGTCCATGTTGTTGATGTTGATTTTTTTATTGAATATTACATTCATTTGTTATTAATGTTGTTTGTGGTTGTGATTTGGTAATTGTTACGACCCAAACCCGCCCCTATAAGTTTAGCGTCGTAACCGACCCATAATCCTTAGATTACCAAAGACCTCTAAACAAAATATCTCGTAATAAGGGGTTGCAGAAGCAAATATATAAATAAAACATACATAGTCCATCGAGCTGTGCAAACATACATGGGACAGATAATTTTAAACTTAAAAGCATACATGTGACGTCATAAAGACACAATAGTTACACGTCACCCCACGTATAGATAAACATAAATTTGATCGTAAACCAAAAGAAACAAAGTCTTAAACATTCATAAAACGTGGCCACAAGACTTGACTTAATCTGGAACCTCTTTGGGAGGCACAAAAAGGTGGCTGACAAATACAAAACTCTTCAGGCATCCCCTTAAGTATGGTTGTGCTCCTGCTCACCTACATTTATAATAATAATTGGTGAGCGAGAGCCCAATGAATAATAACGGAGTAAAGGGTTAAATGAATGATGTCCCAAAACCAATTCAGAAATCAAAGTTCATATCAAAGATAGATTCATGTTCGTATTCTTGTTCAAATCATATATAGAAATCTGAGTTCATGCTTAATTTTACACCCGTTAGCGCTATAGATCACATACAAAGCATCAAAGGTCATACTTGTCAGTTTCATAAAGGAACCTCTGATTGGGTACAGATAACTCGTCAGTTCCATAAAGGAACCTCCGAACTGGGAACAGATAACTTGTCAGTTCCATAAAGAAACCTCCAGCCGGGTATATATAACTTGTCAGTTCCTTAAAGAAACCTCCAGACTGGGAACGGATAACTTGTCAATTTCATAAAGGAACCTCCAACCGGGTACAGATAACTTGTCAGTTCCATAAAAGAACCTCCGGACCGAGAACAGATAACATACTTATACCACAGAATTGTTCCCACGAATGCTTGTCAAAATTGGACAATCATTCATAGTACAAACATAACATTTCATAGAACAGATCTTATTCCATATACAGAAAATAAGTAAAGTTGAACATAGCTTTACTAAGTTATTATTCACAGTTGGCTCCAAAGCAAACAAACGGAGTAGGCAAATCAGATATCTTGTGGCGCGTGACCTACACAGATACAGAATGAATACGTACTGAATTATACACCCGGAATCATTAACTTAGTTCTTTTTTATCTTGGTGTGTTTCTACTTTTTATCCTCATTATTATGTCTTAATCTCGGCCTAGGAATGCCTAGGATGCAATGAGGATGCTAAAATGCACTTGGAAACACTTAACAAAATTTGCTGAAAACAGGGGTCCCGCTCGAACGTAACTTCCTTCACTCGAGCGGACATGCAAAATATGAGTGGTAGCTCGAGCGCAACTTCTGTCGCTCGAGCGGTCTATAAAATTCTGCAAAAGTACTGGTTACTTGATTTTCCCGTTTGATGGTCGCTCGAGTGTGAGACTCAGGTCGAGCGCAACTCTTGTCGTTCGAGCGGTCTGCAAAACATGTAAACTTCTGGGAGCTTGCATTACACGCTCGAGCTAACTTTTGGTCGCTTGAGCGGAAATGAAAGATCACAAATGGTCGCTCGAGCGCAGGATTTGTCGCTTGAGCGGAGGGTGCAAATTCTGGAATTTCCAAATTGCACTTTCAAGTCCAAAACTCGAATTGAATGCCTTCAAACTCAACCTTTAGGCTCCAAAACTTGAGAAAACATGTCTAAACTTGAAAAACATGGAGAATTAAAGATCATTTTATGAAATCAAGGCCCAAAAGCTTGCCCATTGCTCAAAAGTCAACTCAAAACTTTGAAAACATATCATATATGCAATGGAGTGAGTTCAAAACTTCTAAATCATGATCAAAGTAGGCAAATTGATGGAAAACATAATAAATTCTCAAAACTATGGTAGGCTTGGTGCATGCATGTGAGAAATCTTAGCAATTAAGCTCAAAATGGAAAGAAAAAAAAAATGTGCATACATGCAAGCATGATGTGTTCCTCCTTCCTACCTCACTAGCTCAATTCTTGCATAATTCAACTAAATTCTCTTGAATTCTTGTAAGAGTGAGTCAAATGAAAGTTCAAGGAATGTAAGTCTTACCTAAAGTCCTCAATTCTTTGAATTCTTGGTGAGTCCTAGCTCAATTCTCCAATTGCCCCTTAATTGCCTAGTAATTCCTCTATTTCCTTCTTGAAATCAACTCTCACTCTCTAATTATCTCTTTCTCTCACGTTTTTGAGCTTAAGAGTATGAAATAAGGGTGTAAAATAAACTAAGGAAGTCAAAGTAGCCTTATATAGGCTCAATTAAAGAGGCTTAATTAAACTTGATTTAGGTTAATCACATTGACATTAATTATTCTAATTTAATCGTTTCGAATCGAATTTTAATTAAACCTACTATAAAATTCTATAAATTCCACATAACACATATACCAAGTCAATTTCGTGATCGGATGCCGATAAGGCCTTCAATTTGCAAAATATAACAAAAACACAGACAAATATTCCTACCGCCGACAGATATAAACACAAATAATGCAATGCACATGCAATTAATTCAGAATTTCCTCTTAATTAGTCATTAGGCATAATTGATCATGGTTAATTGGCTAATCATAGGTCAGGGTTGTTATAGTAATGAACTCTTTATTGTTAATTGTTAATGTCCATAGAACCCTTAATCTTCACCAAAAAATATGATGAAAATATTCACGTTGTGACATCAATGGCAATATTCACGTTATGGTTGTTTATCCTCTTTTGGGTCAATGTGAATTCTATTATACATAATGTCAATATTTATATCAGATTGTTAAATATTAGTAATGACTTGTTTGTCTTAAATTATCATGTGTTAATGTTTTGTAATACACTACTTATCTCCTCCCTTGTGTCAATGTCAAACTAGTTGGTGTTATTGGTTGTTGATGGTTGTGAAATAATTATAGTCCAAACTTTGGATGGTTGCCAACTCTGTTTTGATTAGATGTAAATTCCTGTAGACATGCTATAAATAATATCATATTGTTTCACTTGTTATTGATTAACATCAATGTCAATATGCACATTTTGAGCATAATATCAATATTCACATTGTGATATCAATGGCAATATTCACACCATAATGTCAATATTCACCTTCTGACATCAATGGAATATGATGTAAATATTTACGGAGCTGTTGGTATTATTGCTTGTTGATGGTTATGAAAATTAGAGCTCCTAATTTTTTATGGTTGTCAACCCTCGTTTGGTTTAATGAGAATCCCATTGTACATAATGTCAATATTTGCATCAGATTGTCAAATATTGGTAATGACTTATTTGTCTTAAATTGTCATGTGTTATTATTTTGTAAAACATTCCTTATCTCCTCCCTTGTGTCAATGTCAAACTTGTTGGTGTTGTTGGTTGTTGATGGTTATGAAATAATTATAGACCAAATTTTGGATAATTGTCAATCCTATTTTGGTTACATCTAAATTCTTGTAAGCATGTTGTAAATAATAACATCTTATTGTTTCACTTGTTATTGAGTGATATCAATGTCAGTATGTGCATTCTAAACATAATGTCAATAATTACATTTTGAACATAATGTTAATATTCACATTGTAACATTTTGAACATAATGCTAATAATTACATTATAAACATAATGTTAATATTCACATTAAATATTCATATCATATATTTGGCTGTGAACATTCACAATCAAATATATAATGTAATGATGGGAAGATTAACATCATGTATACATCGTGTTAGTTTAATAATTGTAATATGTTATTATTCCATATTTCATCTGTTATTTTCCTCTCATTTTTTGGTTGTTATCCTTGTTGGAGTTGTTGATTATGATCAAATGATTTGACCTCCCAAAATTTTGTTCATTTTTCAGATACATGAACTAATGACATGATATATGATCCATGTGAATGTTCATACCATTTATTTGATTTTATTGTTTTATTCTACGTTGTACAGTGTTCATGTGAATATTGATATCATGGTTTTGCTCAATGCAACCCTGGTTACATCATTCAACTATTTACAGCACATATACTTTGCACTTGTTATGATTTACCATTTGTGACCATTAACAGTAAATTTGTTTATAATTGAACAAACAGATGTTTCTCATAGATTTTATGGCAAAAGAAAAAAAGAACAGTTCCACGTCAAAGACAAACTTGAACAAATAGCCAGGCCCCCGAAAGTGATCATAAAAAAGGTTAACTACCGATCTAACATCATTGGGTTAGTGAAACTGATGACCATCACCAAGTTTTTAGATCCTCAGCTAGATTGATTAAAGGAAACGCCATTTTGGCAGTTGTTTGATGTGTTGAGGATCGGTAAAGTTGACCTCAACAAATGCATGAAGTTCAACGATGTCATCGTATGCGTGCTAGAGATGTACAAGGCATCAAAAGACACATTTTACATCGGCGATAAAAATATGAACATGAATTTCACATCATTTAAGATTTTGTAAATATTAGAATACATTGGACAAAAGAACCATAATTAGTTATTTTGATTGTGTTTAATAAGATACAATGATATGTTGTCATAATATTTGCTACTAGAAAGTCAATGTTAATATTCATATTGGTTTATGTTGTTTTATAATTATGTACACATAACCATTGGCTTAATGTAACTAAATTAATTTATTTGATGTTTTATTCGTGATATTAACATTCACATCAATAATTTAATTGTGCATAAATGTACACTTCATGTTTGTATACACACAGAAATGATGGTTTGTGGTTAATACAATGCTGATGTAGTCATATTTTTAGAGATTAAAAAATCGATGTGAACCTTTACATTGTTGTCAGCTGCTTTACAATTGTGTATACATAATCATTGGCTTAATGTGATATGTGGGTGAGAGGGAGATTCGTAAGCCGGTTTGGGCTGTGGTAGAAGCCGGGCAGGTGATGTCCGAGTGTGTTTGGGCCGAGCTAACTTGGGCTTTTCGAGAGGCGGTTTTGCTCGGTCGAGGCCCAGGACCATGTTGGGACCGAGCTACTTGGGCTTGTCCATGTCCAGAGTCGATTTTGCTCGGCCAAGGATCAGGCCCCGTTTTGGGCCGAGCTTACTTGGCCGAGATGGTCGCCTGCCAACCCGGGTTCCATGGTTTGCACGTTTAGCTCGGCGGGAAGGCCTTTTGTTTACCAACTCGACTTGTCTTGAACTCGGCTCTGCTAGAATGCTACTGAGCTCGGTTATTATGGAGCTCGGCGAGTGGAGCACTCGGACTCGTTACGCAGTACGGCCGTGTGAGGCCGAGGTGATGCCGCCGGGCTGCCGAGTTCCCGCTAATGTTGTCTGGCGGTTTGGTTAGGTGGTGTTCGCTGGATTTGTGCTGACAGATGGAAGAGCAGCTTCACGTGTCAAGAGACTAATGGGCGCAGAGTTGAGCGTAGAAAGTATATAAGCATGATTGCGCCCTTCATGCTAGGGATGGAACATCATTTGGTGAGATACAATTTGACATTGATTGAATTTCTCTCTCTCTCTCTCTCTCTGAGTGTGTGCTAACTTGACCGTCAGATTGGTTTTCCGGCAACACACCGCCGGGTAGCTTACCGCCGTTGTATTCTCAGGTTGATCGGATAGACACGGAGCTTGGACGAAAGGAGTATGGACAGCGACGAATATTTCCTCCTCGTATAGTGGGCAATGCAATTTTGATGTGAACTTTAATATCATCATTCTATATTAGTAATTAATACTTTGAAACCATAGTGCATTTATCTATATTCCAGAATTCATGTGAACCTTTACATTCGTATGTTTTATTGTGAATATTCACATCATGTTTGTATTCAAAATGAAAGTTGAGGCTTGTGGTTGTGTAATTTGATACAATACTGTAGACACCCCATTTTTGACCGACCTTAAAACTCAGACGTCGCCGATTGAGCGCTTGGTGATGATGCATATTGTGCTCGTTCTGAGGTCACAGAGTCTCGGTTGAGAGCCTTGCCTCCGGACTTCGGAACTCTTTTGTGCTTTGCCTCGGTTTGCGAACTAGGTCTTGTTTTCTCTGTTTTCTCTTTCCCAAGGAAGGGAGAGGTCTCGAAGACCATCTCTCAGTGGCCGTAGGCTACGTTTCGTGGTCGTAGGCCACTATTCCCGTTTGGAGACTAGTTTCCGGTTTTCGGAGCAGTCGGCCGTGCGCCTCGGTTCGGGATCGCTTAACTTTCTCCATTTGCTCCGATTTTTGGCACACACCTTGTTCCCTCTCCCTAGAGGGACACTATGGCCCGGGAGACCACCTTTGTGGTCATACGCCACCTCCGGTGCTTAATAGCCTGTTTTCAGGGCACTCGGCTGCGCGTTTTGGCCCCCGAACCTTCGTTTTGCATCGGTGTGGGTTCATTTTTGGCACGGACCCTAGTTTCATTGTTAGAAAGGTGGTAGTAGGGTGGGAGACCACCTTTTCTTCTTGGAGACCGCCTTTCCCCGGTCGGCCGATTTTTCTTGGCAGGTAGGTGGTTTCCCTCACTTTTGAGCCACAATTTCGGGTCTCCCATACCACCACTAAGTTGCATTCACCTGGGAGACCACCAATCTTGGTAAGCCGACCACCTTTTTTGCTTGACCCTTTTGACCACTTGGTCTTCCTCACTTTTGAGCCACAATTTCGGGTCTCCCATACCACCACTGAGTTGCATTCACCCGGGAGACCACCAATCTGGGATGGCCGACCACCAGGGGGGTGGTCGGCCGACCACTTGAACCTGGTCGGCCAGCTTCCTGCTTTTTGTCTTACTGAGTGTTAGCCAACTGTGCCAGCTGGAAGCCTCAGAAGTGATCCTCCATACACGTGTATGGAGGATCTTTGAGCTTGGTTTGAAGCTTCCAAGAGAAGCTTTAGCCCCTCTCCTCTATAAAGGAAGGGGTCATCTTCCATTGCAAGGGTTGAACATTTTGGCTAGGGCATATACATATACATATACCTCTCTCTATCTCTCTATTCCAAGCTCCAAAACTCCATTATTCTTGCCCCATTGCACTACCACTCATAGCCTATCACCTCCATCATCAACCTAAGCACCTTGGGGGTCATTTTCAAAGCTTGAGGAGTTGATTTCTTGGTCCAGAGCTTGCTGCCTTGCTGTGCTACAAGGGTAAGACACAATTTCCCTCTTTGTAGCATTATTTTGTTCCATAGTTTAGCTCTATTTGCAAGTATATTTAGGCTTTGTCATAAACTAAAAAAAAAATCTTATTTTGAGCTCCTCTTCAAGTTTGATTAAGGACATTTTTCTGTTGGGGGTCATCTACCCCCTTGCATGCTTCATTTCCTCATGTTTTGAGCTATGCATTAGAGCATTTGTGTTGGCCTTGGTTTGGCCTTTTAGCCATTGAAATCCAGTGGATTTTCAGTGGCTAACATGTGTCTTTGAGCTTCAAAATCAGAGAGGGGTGACCCTCTCACCCCTTGTTCTCTTTACTAGCTTTGTTGGCCTTACAAAGAAGCCCCTATTTGCATGTTTCAAAGCCATGCTCCAGGCCATTTTTGATGAGTTTTGTGACTTGCATGACCTCTGTCCAGATGTGGTTTGGCCATATTAAGTGTCCATTATGCATGTGTAGAGTAATCTTCTTCAAGGCCTTTCAAAGGGGCCTTCACTTGCATGCTTCCTAGAATAATTTCAGGCCCTTTTCAGTGAGTTTTAGGGCCTTCATAACCTCTGTCCAGAGGTGGTTTTTCCATTTTGTATGTCTATCTTGCATGTGTAGAACAACCCTCTTATTGGCCTTTCAAAGGGACACATCATTCTTGCATGCATTAACTGAGTTTCAGTGGGTTTTTGGGCATTATTTGGCATGGCATACTTCTGTTTTTGGCTGGTTTGGTGAGCTCTCATGTGCTTCATATAGTTGTAGTGCAAATCATGGTTCACTAGCTTATTTTGCATGCTTTGTTGACCCTTGATTTTAGCACTTTTTAGCCTTGCCTTAAAATGATTTTGTGCATATTTTGGACTGCCTTAGCTCTGTTTTTGGATCTCATGGTCGAATGATGTTTTTTTTGCATGCTTGTAGTTCAATACACTTGCCTAGCTTTGAGATTTGAGGTCTATTGCATGCATATACTGAGGTGTTTTCATGCTTTGGGGTCATTTTGCATTATATTTCAGAGTCTATGTGAATGCCATATCCTCATGTTTTCTCCTCTTTAAGTGTGCTTGAGAGTTGTGCATGAATGCCTTGTTTTCGGACCATTGAATGAGCTTCATTTCCATGCACTTTGAACCATCATTTTGGGCCATTTTCCCACTGTTTCAGACCTTCCTAGGGTCTGTTTGGGGTTGGTTTTGCCATTTGTGCATTGCTTTGTGTACCTCTAGTGTAACGCACTTCACTAGTTTCGGTATTCGGGCCATTTAGCATGCATCGTGTGAAGTGTTTGCATGATTCGGGACCATTGTGTATCATGTTTCAGAGCTGGAAAATGTATGCTTGTATGCCATATTTCATCCTTTGCCATGATTAGTTAGAGTTGCATGTTGTGCCTTAGGATCGGTCCATTGCATTCGTGCATGTTTGTATGTATTTCTGTTGTCTCATTTTCATCATATGGCCACTAATGTGAGCGTGGCTGAGGTCCACTCATATTGGTGTAAGTCCATCTTGCATTGTGTATGCCATTTTGGTCCATAGCATTGTGTATGCTAGGTTGCATGTTAGTGCATTGTGCATGCCATGTTGTGTCACGTGCATTGTGTATGCCATTTTAGTCCATAGCATTGCGTATGCTAGGTTGCATATTAGTCGCATTGTGTATGCCATCTCATTGCATTGTGTTTGGGATAGGAGTTAGCCCAAACACGGGAAACGAGGGACATTTCGTACTCAAAGTGACGAAACGTGTCTCAATTCTCGGTCGCCGACACTCCGGATTACCCATGATGGAGTTTAGGCCTTGTTGTGTTTTCATGTGCATTCATTTCATATTGAGTCGTGCAATTCGACTCCTCGGCCATCATGCATCGGGATGCGTGATTGGTGACACGAGGATCGATGTGTGCATACATATGTGAAAATACTTTGCCATGCTCTTTCTTGCTCTCTGTTGCAGCAAACCAGAAATTAGCAGCTTTCTAGAGCTTTGCACAACATCCCGGGATTAATTACAAACAGAGGCAAATTAGGGCATCGCAAGGAATTTCCCGACGAGGCGATTCGAGTATGCATCTTTCATCATTCGGAACAAGAGCTGAGGTAGTCCATTTGATAGCTTGCATGCTAATTTATCCGCTTTCCTAGTTAATTTGTTAATTAATTAGGGTTTTGTAATATTTAATTATTTATTTGGACTGTAATTATTTATTCGGACTGTATTATTTATTCAGACCCTCCGAGCGAGGGCACAATTGTAATAAGTGTGCGTGTGTGTGATGTATGTCTTCCAACCCCACGTCTTTCTCCCTTTTATTTACCAGCTTATGATGGTTAGATTAGGGCATGTTTCAATTAGCATACTTATGCTCGCATGTTTTGCATCTATTCATCTGTCTTGCATGCATTGGGCTCGGCGCATCATACTAACTGCATCGTAGTTCAATTCCAAGTTGAATACGTGTTAGCTGTAGCATCTCATATGCCATTCTTAGAATAGCCGAGCCTATTATAGTTGCATTTTTGCATGTGTTGCATTAGGCATTTCTGTATAGTTAGGATCATGCATTGATTTCTAACATAGCTTCTGTTTTGGCTTAGAGTACTCGGTAAGTGTTTATGCTTTAGCATCCTTGCATGCGTGTGAGTGACTGCCATGATAACATGCTTACCATGAGGCTATGTGCTTATGTGATATACCTGCCTGAATGCCTGTGGGTGAAGGTTGGATTATCTGAATTGGAATAATGCATTGACTGTGAGTTTTAAGCCCACTTGAGAGTGGCAAATCATCGTGTTTTCTAAAGCCCACCTGAGGGTGGCAAATCCACATTTTAGCCTACTTGCGAGTAGCAAACCGTTTTCAAAACAAACATGAGATGTTTCGTTCCAATTCAGGCGATCTAGTCTATACTTGTATGCTGTGCACATCACATAGTAAATCTAGGCTAATAACTGGAATAAGAACGCATAATGTTTTCAAAACTAGATATCATGGTTAGTAGAGGCCGATCTTTGATCGGGCGAGTGGGGGTGCTCACGAAGTGACCTTCCCTAATCGTACCCCAGTTCCCGAGCCAAGGCAACTTTGGTGATGACGGACACGTGGCCTTAGGCAACGAGTCAGGGTTTCCTAAATTCCCCCAAAATAAATATTTAGGTGGCGACTCTGTATCTGGCAAAGCAGTCCATGTTTGGCACTTCTTTCAAAAAAATCTGTTTTCAAAAACGATTTGTCGGATTTTGTCACGACCCGCTCCCCGTACCCAAGGGTTAGGCATCGTGATGGCCAGTAACTGAGGTTACCTCCGGCTAAATCTTTAACAAATCAATAAACGCAAGCGGAAGAAATATTTAAATAGGGGTACTAAAATAATCATCGGAGCTTCTATTTTTATTACAAAATTTATTGACCAAAAAGGGCCGATATTTACATATAAAAAGTACATCAATAAATGTGCTTTGTGCCTACTCCACACGCTGATCCTGACATGCCACCTGAAAGTGGTAAAAAAAACTATAAGCTCATGACAGAGTGAGAAATATTATACCAAGAGTATAAGGCATAAAATTCACCATGGATCATGGGTTAGGCCAAAAAGAGCTTGATACATATAATACACAAATCACTTGCCATGTACCTCAGATCATTTAATACATATAATACGAAAAATAACCACGGTACATCACTAAGTGCCAAGCACTACACTGGTCAATGGATCCACGATAAACACTGGACCACAGAGTGGTCAATCACTAAGCCAATGGTTATTTAAGTCCCCAAGGCATGGGACATCACTAAGCCAATGGTTATTTAAGTCCCCCAAGGCATGGGACATCACTAAGCCAATGGTTATTTAAGTCCCCCAAGGCATGGGACATCACTAAGCCAATAGCTATTTAAGTCCCCCAAGGCATGGGACTCCAGTGGTGGTATTCACAAAATATATTTTCACATAAGGTCATAGCCAAATATTCTTTAAAAGTAAAACAAACATATTCATGGGTTTCACTTTAAGCAAATAGGGTTCAGAAATAAAACCACGTAACTGAAACCGTTATAAAACATAACTTTTATTAATATATTAATAAAACATAACTTATATAAAACTGATTTTGGTAAGTTAAAATATAAGTAAAATACATTTTGGTAACTCAAGGTATAATATAACTCACCTTAACTTCAATACTTTACTCTTCCTTTCCACTACCAAAGACCCTTTCACCTTCCACTATTCTTCTCTCTCTCTTCTCTTTTCTTTCCTTTTCTTCTTTCTTTTCCTTTCTTTTCCTTCTGTTCAGCCGAATCAACTTCTTCCCTATTTATACCAATTCTATTCGTGTTGCCCAAGAAAATGCCACGTGTCAAGCTTATCTAAATAACTTAATTATTTATTTATATTTTCACCCCTAAACTTTTAATAATTATATTATTTTACAAAATTACACATAATAATATATAATAAATCATATATATTTTCTTAACTGAGATTAAATAATATTAGTATAAATTCTACAGAATAATTAAAAATCTGGGTTGTTACAGATTTGGATTCTTTGATGATTCATCGGTCTTGCATTGCACTTTGCGAGATTAGATACAGGACCGTGACATTGAGTCCTGAACTGTAGTGAGCCCAATGAACAAAACGGGATTCCCTCCGGGGACGTTCGGGGACGTCTACAAATACTGATATGAACCTTAACATCACCTTGTAACAATGGTAATGAACACAGCGAAAACATATTCATCATTCAATATTATATGGGTGTGTGGTGTTTGGGAAGTGGCTATTTTTTAGGCTTTTTGGCTATTTTAGTAGGCTATTTTAGTTTGTGTTTGGAAAGTTGGGTTAAATTTTTGGGTCGGTTGTTGTATTGAAAAATGTGTTTGAAATGATATTTGAGGTTGAAATGACATATTTGCCCCTAACATTATTTTTCCCAAAATTGATCTATAGGGGCAAAGTGGTCATTAACTGCTTGTGGGATGGCAGTGATAGCCTCAACCTACACTGTGTTGGTGATAGTGTAGGCTGTCTATGCGACAGCCACTGTTTTTCCCCTTTAATGGGTTAGTGTACTATTTGAGGCTAAAAGGCTTTTTTATTGTTTGAGGCTATTTTAGCCTCAAACTTGGGTTCCCAAACACCCCCAATGACAAATTTTCAATTCAAATTAATATGAATATTAACACTGATT
Source organism: Camellia japonica (assembly GCA_030407325.1). Taxonomy (NCBI): domain Eukaryota; kingdom Viridiplantae; phylum Streptophyta; class Magnoliopsida; order Ericales; family Theaceae; genus Camellia; species Camellia japonica. Next base: position 48,541,729 of record JAPPVO010000024.1, on the reverse strand, counting down.
AATAATATCAACATTTACATCATTTTTATATCAGACACATTACCAATCTCAAAAAATCATTGCTACATTGAAATCCAATAACAAAAATCAAAATCAATGACAATAATAGAATCATGTTCACTAACTTAAGCAAATATCACTGGAGATGTGAATATTCACATGAATGTGGATATAAAAACAAAAGTAATGTGAATATTCACATGAATGTGTTTAATACTCACATTAAAAATTTTCAATTCAAATTAATGTGAATATTAACACTGATTAACAATATGGACATTTACATTACTTTTATATCAGACACATTACCAATCTCAAATTTTTTTTACTACATTGAAATCCAATAACAAAAAATCAAAATCAATGATAATAATAGAATCATGTTCACTAACCCAAGCAAACATCACTGGAGATGTTGGGCTTGTTTGGCTTGAATTTGGGAGATGAATTTTAGAAAAAAAATTTCCAAAATTTGTTTGGTTTGAGATTTTTCTCAAACAATTTTCAAAATTACTTCTCTCTCTTACACATCAATCAATCACTTTTTCTCTCTCCTCTCTTCTCTCTCATTCTCAATCACTTTTTCTCTCACACATATCTACTCAATTCTTCCAAAATATCAAATCATCCCAAACTCTCACAAAATTTTTTTTTCTCCAAATATACAACCAAACAAACCAAAAAAATTTCTAAAACAACTCTCCCAAATTTTTTTTCAAAAACAACTCTCCCAAAAACAAACCAAACAAGCCTGTTGTTTTCAATGGGAACAACTTTTTTTGCTGAATTTCTTATTTGAATATATAATCAAACACTTGGTGGGCGATAATTTTAATAATTGTGAAAAAGAAGAAAATCATTCGAAAGAAGAATAATATGAAATGTGAACATTCACACTAATTGACAGAAAAACCAAAAACAGAGCACAAACTTCTCTATCTCCTCTTTCCCTTTGATTCAATCCAATCGAATGTGGATTTCAATCAATCAATTGAATAAGTATGTAAGCCATCTCATTTGTTTCTTCGATTCAAATCCTCTTCTTTTTCTTTGATTTTCGGCTGAAATAGTAACTATGACAGAAAAAAAAAAAAAAAAAACAGAGCACAAACTTTAAGTCGTCATCTTCTTTCCTACATGAATGAAACTCTACCACAACGAAACACTACCACAAACTCTGTGTCTTCGTCTTCTCTTCTATAGGAACGAAACCCTACCACAACAAAAATAGAGGGAAATATGTATATCATTATTGTATATAATATATATCAATAATAGATATAAGGGTATAATACTTTAACAAAAAATATAAATCAGGAAAAGGGACCTTATAGAATAAAAGTATAAATATATGGGACTAACTAGGTTGTAACTTTCCTTTGTGGACTTATTGGGATAGAACATTTCTAAATTGGATTTATCAATAAAAAACCAGAAAAAAAATATATAGAGAAGTAAAAAAAGTGGTTAGAAAAGTAGAAAGGATATGTTGATAGATATTGATTGATGTGACCTAAATAAGTGTATGTAAGTAGAAAAAATACACTTTTTAAATTTATCCCAAACACCTAGTTAGGACTTAATGGAGTAAGTTCATAAATCAGAACTTGTGTGTAAATATCTCTTTATTAAATTTAAGAGGAAAAAAAGTTGTTAAGAATTTTATGAAAGATTTGATTCATCTCTCATTCCATAAATGTTTTGATGAAAACTTGATTTAAGTTTGATGAATGAATTTAAATATTATTTTTATTAAAATTTTTATTAAATTTAAATTTAATAAAAAATTTGGTGAAGAATTAGAAATAATACTAACATTACTAAAAAATAAATAATTTCATTCTTAAATAATAAATTATTGTAATTTTATTAAAAAATAAAATTATTACAAAAATAAGTAAAATATATCATAAAAATAAGTAACAAGTTGCCTATACAATAATACAATGAAACAATTATAGCATGACATATTGGCCACATGCTATAATAAATCAATCATTGTCTCCCTCATATGTGTATTTAATTCCAAGTGCCAGTTAATGGAATGAGTTCAATAAAGTGATTATGCTGGGAAGATGGGTTGAGTTGGGTTTTGAATTATTTTAGTTATAAAAAAATAAAATAGATTTTTTAATTTAATAAGATAAAATATTATATTTAATTTATAATTATTATATTTTTTTTATAAAAAGTCAAAAAAAATAAAAAAGTTCTTTTTAAAATGAAACTTTTTAATCCTAGGCTAAAATAATTAAAAATTAAAAAGTTAAAAAACTAACCCATTTACCAAACGAATCTTTTATAATATTATATATAAATAATGAAGTACTATCACTATTATATTTAATTTTAAAAATTAATATAAATTTTAAATAATTTATATTTTTTAACAAATCTGTCACATAAATATGAAACCACATCCATATAAAAAGTTAAATAAAAAATCTGTTAAACTTTAGCCTCCGTTTGAGAAGTGGGTTGGCTTTTTGATTTTTTGACTTTTTTTGGCTATATGAGCCTGGGCTCAAAAGCTTGGTTTGGGAAGGACTTTTAACTTTTTAACTTTTTTGACTTTTTTATGAGAGAAGAGTGTAATGATTATGGGATTGGATGAGATGTTTTGTCTGTTGTGGCTCATGAGCCTATTCTGTCTTTTGTGGCTCATTGAGCCAAAAAAGTCCAATAAACCCTTGCCAAACCAACCGCTTTAGTTTTTACTCCTATTTAACAGATTTCCTTATTTAAAATGTCACCAGCCCATAGAACTTTGGGTGATCATTTTACTTCCGGAGTATGGATATGTTATATTCTATGTGATTTTGATTGGTAGAGAGAGATAAAACCCCCCATTTATGTTAGAAATGAAAAAATAATATAAAATTAAATAATTAATAATTAACTTAAAATATGATCACGTAGTTTTCTAGGAGTACAAATAATTTGCTAGAACATTTTTCTCTGTAACTTATCTCTTTTCTCTACCCAACATATAAGTAATTGATGACAATGAAAATGAAAACCCACTAAGAGAAGAGAGAACAGAGCAAAATTCAATGCACAAACTTGAGAGTCCATAGATCAACAACACACATGTCAATGGCAGAGCAGCTCAACGTTGATCGAATGGCTTGCATGTGAGTGTCAATCGATTCTTGTTCTCGCTGATGCAGCAAGATCACACACAGACAAATCAAGAAGAAGAAGTAAAAAAAAAGTCAGCCATGGAAGCTAAAGAAATTTAGTTCTCTGAGTTTCGGGTAACATTTCTCATCATTGAGTTTAATTCTTAAGATGATTTACTTTTTATGATTCTCTATCTTAAGTTCTGAATCTGTGATTTGCAGTGGAATTTATCGAATTTGGTCATTATGCTGAGGAATAGATATAGAGCAGTGACGACCAAGCAAGCTCTAATGGCGGACCAGAGCTCTCTAGCTTCTCTCCCCCCAAATCACACCATACCCATTTCTTCTTTCTTTGGTTCTCCAACATTTTTCAATGGGTTTCAAGCAATGGGTCACTCTGAAACTGAAACAATGAGTCCTATTCCTAATTCAATTTCTGACATCAAACCATTCTCCCCTGTTGGCAACCAATTCCCCAAAAATTTCTCAGGAAACAAACACTCCTGGGAAAAATTAAACCCGAAAGGCATCGGTCTTGCTATTGTTCACTCACTGGATGATGATATGACTCAGAGAAAATTTTCTCAACTCACTAACAGAATGGTCTTGTTTGGATCAAAACTTAAGATTCAAATTCCTCAACTTCCAACCTCTGCCTTTTCTCCCTCCGAATCACCCAAATCTCCAGCCGATTTCGGAATCAAAACCCGGAATTCACAATTCATTTGTTCTTCATCCCCATTTGGGTCTGTGAATTCTGGCAATCAGAGAGAGGACTCTGCTCAGGCTTTCCCTGATTTTCTTTCTGCGAGTGATATGGAGCTTTCTGAGGACTATACATGTGTGATCTCTCATGGGCCTAATCCGAAAACAACCCATATATATGATAACTGTATTGTGGAGAGTTGTTGTGGTGTTGTTGGATTGTCTGAATTGAAAAAGAACTGTTCTTCGTATGTAAAGTCGAACTCTCCATCGGAGAGCTTCCTCAGCTTGTGCTACACTTGCAAGAAGAATCTTGAACAGGGCAAGGACATTTATATGTACAGGTTAGTTCTTGCACCTTCTTTTGAATAGTATGAATTATGTTTTAAATATTGGGCGATACCTATGAGAATTTGAACATTAAACTGTCTAATATTATCGATATTTCTAATTATATATCAATGATATGAATTCAATCGTATGAAATAACTGATCTGGGATAAGATAAGATATAAATGAGGCCTTAGATTTTACTTCAATAGTGAATCTCATATTTTCATAGAAACACTTACAAGTTTTGTAATGAAAGTGTTACAAGTAACAGACTAATTTGACTTGCATAAAAGATGTGCAATCATGAATCATCCCTTGCTGAATATGTTGATTTTTTTGAAGAGGTCATTTCAAATTTTGCTGCCATGCATGTAATTGGAATTTGTTTTTGTTTATAAGGGAAGTTTGATTTGTTGTCACAATTCTTGATTTGACATCGTCCATATCTATCTCTTCAAGTACAAGATAGGATCGCACGTGAGAACTGTTAGCTTGATATATATATTTTTAAACTTATTTTTTAATAACTTAAGTTTTTGGAACAGTCACGCTATATTTGGTTAGGAAATTTAGAAAGAGATTTGGAAAAAGAAAAAAAGTGATCTGTAAAATCAAGTGAAATGTAAGTATATTTTATTCACATTTCACTTATTTTTTTCCTTTTTCTTTTCAATTCTCTCCTTAAATCCCCAATCAAACACAGCATCAATGTTCTAATCTTACATTGGTTCAAGTCTCTCACTTTCATTGTCATTGTGCACTCTATTTTGTCTGACTTCGAAAGCTTTGTTTATTTGTCTCTCCAAGCTGGATCACATATTTTGAATTTTAATGTTCCTCTTATTTCCATTTATAATAAACCGGCCTACACCATTGGCCAAGAGTCCCGTACCTTACTAGGAGGTTAGAAAATTGGAAATTTGATTTTCTTTTCAACAAGTCTTTTTTCCATTTGTGTTTGTTTGGTGGCTTTCTTGAATTTGTTGGGTTCATTTTTATAATTCAACATTAGTTTCATGTAATTCTCATTGGATCTGTTGATTAGTAGAAAAAATATGTTGAAAAGTAAAAGGAATCAAAAGTGAAGTTTTTTATAAATAAAAAAAAGTGTAAGAAAAATGATTTTCCATTATGTATTTGGTTAAGATTAATTTTTTTAAAGAAAGAGTTAGCAACTTTGATGATAAAACAATATATATATTGCAAAAAAATTGGAAGGCAAGTAATTTATTATGCTGATATGAGTTGTACAAAAATTTAAATTAAAATGAACTTTCTTGCATTTTTACTATTCTCATTGAACAAAAAATTTATCTTATTTTTCACCTCATAACCATAATATTTGTAATTATCTCCTACTAATTTAAAAAAAAAAAAATCTACTTTCTTATTCTAAATTGCAGAGGTGAGAAGGCCTTTTGCAGCCATGAATGCCGCTGCCAAGAAATGCTTTTTGATGGAGTGGAGAATCCGGAATTGGATTGATGCTTTTTTAAAAAGGACTTGTTCTTGATTCTCTTTGCCTCTTCCTTTTCTTGCTTCAGAGCTCTACAAGAATTTCAGCAATGTAGATTTTCAATTTTTCATTGCTTTGATCAGTGGAGGATGACTTTTTATTCTAGGGACCAAACATTGTTTCATCAATATGGGTGTTGTTCCTTCTTCTTCTTCTTCTTCTTTATTTTCTTTTTTCTTTTTAATTTTCAATTCATTTTTTTTTTCTTTTGGGTTATAGATTCTTGTTCTTCTTTCTTAACCTCTCCCTGGATATGGAGATAAGAGAGGTTTGTAGTGCAGATGTTATTTTGATGGTTTGATTGACTAATTTGATTGCTTGTGAGCCTTTCTCAGTTTTTTTTTTTTTTTCCTTTTTTGCTTGGGTTTAATTTTTATTTTAATTTTGAGACTCTGTGTCAAATAATACCTGAAATGACTAAAATAAATTATTAAAAAAATAATTATTATTTAAAAATTGGGTAAAGAGGAAAGGATGCTTTCAGCATCCGATTAAACTTGCATTATCTTTGATTAAACTTGCATTATCTTTGTTCAAGTTTTATGCTAGTCGTCATATTATTTATCTATAAAGGGTTTTATTATTGAATCCGGCAAATAATATCAAAAATTTCAATTTCAATTTCAATATGCTTTTCACATATTGTAAAATTATTTTACACTCACATTAATCAACAGTAGATAGGTAGTGGTTATATTTGCCTGTTTTGGTTGAGTAATCATCTTAAACATGAATACCATTTTTTCTCTTTCAGGGTTACTTCAGCATGAATGAACACTATTAGGGTAAATTACATTGAAATCTTGCATTATTTTTGTTCAAGTTTCGTGCTAGTCGTCATATTATTTATCTATAAAGGGTTTTATTATTGAATCCTGCAAATAATATCAAAAATTTCAATTTCAATTTCAATATGCTTTTCGCATATTGTAAAATTATTTTACACTCACATTAATCAACACTAGATAGGTAGTGGTTATATTTGCCTGTTTTGGTTGAGTAATCATCTTAAACATGAATACCATTTTTTCCCTTTCAAGGTAACTTAAGCATGAATGAACACTATTAGGGTAAATTACATTGATTTTCTTGAAATTTTGAAAAAATATAATAAATCTTACAATTTTAACATAATTACATAGAACTCTTAAAATTTTAATTCATATGACACTTAATCTGCTTTTATCAATAATTAGTTAATCACATAGATAGAAAAATAATGTTATGATATCTTTTACACTAAAATATATTTTTTTTCTTGTTTATCTTTGTCTTCAAATTTTTTTTTTCTCTTTAATCTTATTAAAATGAATATCAATGTAATTATACAAAAATTATAGAATTATTTTATATTTTCCTCAAAATTTCAGGAAAGATTAATATAATTTACTCATACTATTAATTGTGTCTTTGATCTAAAACTTGACTTTCTCAAGGGAATAAATCCAAAGTTGGAAGTCTTTTTCAGACAAATTTTCTGAACCAGTCAATTGGAAATGCATCTTCCATTCACTCATGAAAATCTTATATGCTTTTTTTTAATTCATGAATATCAATGTCCTTATTGTTGAACCAGGAAGAATGGTTTTGCAAAAATAGGTTTTTCTTAAATTTTGATATATTTTTTAAGTGGGACTCATGTGTCAAGGTCGGCGAGTATTGGTGGTAATGCATTCTATGTCGCGTTATGATTCACGTAGTATATTTAGTTATTCAAAATTATTATCAAGTGAATAAGAAATTGATGTCAAAATAAACTCCATGAAATGGTGTTTTGGTGAGTTTCCCAAATTGAAGGAAGGAAAGTTTGTCCCACATTGCTTTGCTAGGCTAATATTGTATAGGTTTATAAGCTTTGAGTTTGGACCTTGGGGTAGCCCTAAGTAGGGATGGCAATTTGAAACCGGCCCAACGGGGACCCGATCCACCGACCCCGATTTGAACAATTTTTTTCCAAAAAATACCTCCAACGGAACGAGGATGGTATTAAAAAATCAATCCCCAATCAATTTTCGGGCCGGGGACGGTGATAAGTGTCCCGGCCAGGCCCCGGCCCCGTTTGTTCCTGAAGTGGTACATATATATATATACTTCTAATTAGTTTCCCTATCTCTCATTCATTTCATTTTTTCATTTCATATATTCTCTCTCTCTCTCTCACTCTTTCTCTCTTCCTTCTACTCTCTTTCTCACTTCTGAATCAGAGGCTTTGATCTCTCTCACTCTCTCTCTCTCTCTCAAAGAGAGAGAGTGCACCGAATCAGAGTTGTCGCGATGCCACGATGCCTGAGCACCAAATCGATCTCTCTGTGCCGTAATGCTAGAGTCAATCTGAGCAGATTGATCTCTCTCTCTATCTCTACTTATATCTGAGCAGATCTCTCTCTCTCTCTCTCTACTCAGATCTCTCTCGCACCAGATCGATCTTTCTGTTGTTGATGTTGGTCGATGATGTTGTTGATGATTTTTTTTTTTTGATCGGATGTTGATGATGTTGAGGATGTTGAATTCATTGTTGCTCTGTTTGGGTTTTTTTTTTTTTATCTGGGGAATTTTCAGGGTCGGGTAAACCCGATCCCCGTTAGGAGGCGGGGACAGGGATGGTGATAGGTTCCCTGTCAGAGATCAGGGCCGGAGACGAGAAGTGCGATCCCAGCCCCGCCCCGCCTCACCCTGTTGCCATTCCTAGCCCGAAAGGGCACTCAAGTTTTGTAGAAGAGGAGGTTATGGGAAATGGGCTAGACTTATTGGATCCAAAACAAACACCACCGCCGTTGTCCGGTCAGGCGTGAGGTTAGGTTATCTTTTTGGACCAAAACCTTTTGAATAATATTTTTTCCAAAAAAAAAAATATATATATATATTCTTACCGTTTGAAATTCAAAATTAATTCCGAAATGATCCCAATGTTTCTGAACGTTGGAGTTTGGTCCCTTGCACCTCTTTAGAATTTTTCTTCCAACCGAATAGGTTCATTATCTATTCAAATTTAACCCGAACAAGTACTTTACCTGTTCAAATCTATCCGAACAAGTTCGGTAACTGTTGAAGTCATTCTGAAAAGCCACCAGTTCACTTATAAATAGACAAATCTTTCATTTGATTTTTCATCCAATTTTCATTCTGCTTTTCTGTTTTTTTTTCTTGCATTTTGCTACATAAATTTCCTGTGTGAGAAAGAGTATAAACACAAAATGTGTTCGTTAGACAATTAGTTGGTAATGTTGCTACTAGTTGTTGTTGATTATTTCATTCTGGGAGATAGACGTCTAATATTTGTGAGTAACGTAAAATGACGAATCTGTCTTAATGACATAGTGTTCAACACTGGACTTGATCAAATTTTGTTTTAGAAAATTATACAATAGTAATTAGTTTACTTTTCTATTTTTATTACTTTTTCTTTTCCAGATTCTAGTTTTATTTTTGTAACAAAATAAGAATCTTTATATATATATATATATATATTTATATATATGGGTAAACACCCCCTGAAATTTGATTAAAATACAAATTTAGAGATTTCTAATTTTATAACAAATTATCTTTTTTATTAATAAATCATCAAATCAATTAACAAGTAATTTTATTATTGTATAAGAGAGTAATTATGAATTTCTTTTTTTTTAGTTAATTCTGTTAAATAAAAAATTTTAACAAAAAAATATTCATATTTTTTCAAACTACAGAAGATAATCTGTACTTTAAATAAATCTCAAGATATATATTTATGATTTATCCTATATATATATTATTTTAATTTTTATAATCAAATAATTTCTCTCATTTCTTTATGTTCTTTCTTTGAATACACTGAAAATTGTCTACCAGAACCCAGTTCAGAAAAAAAGAACAAGAGTCCTCCAATTATTGTTGATTGATAATCCCAAAAAATAAGGAAATATGGATTGATACAGGAAATTGCTTAGTCTACCCGTTGAAATTTTTTTTTTGGTTGCATTTAATTAGTCAAGCTATGTACGAACCTCTGGAACTAGAAGCTCAATAAAGTTCACTTTCCCAGTCTCATCCTAAATTTGAAACCACTGTTCTGGAGATCAGCTGAAAGACTAATCACACTAAAAATTATAATAAATTAAAATAAATCTTCTTATAAATTAATTTCTTTGCTATTATAAACCATCCATTTGTTTCACTGGTTGGGTAGTGAAGAATGTGGTAACATTGATCTGTCTCATAAGGTGGACAAATTTCTCTCTAAAAGAGATACCATCATCCAAATTAGTTCATTTCAATTGAGCACAGAAAATAACTAAAGCATCAACAAGATTGGCAGCCACAGACAATATTACTTTAGTCACAAATTTTTTTTAAAAAAAATAAAAATAAAACATCAAAACAGAAACACATTCTGCAAGAAAATCAGTTGTAGGCTTGTAGCACCCTGCCCTTCAAGACACCAAACTTCACAATTTGCAAACACGGTTTCAATACAATCTCAGTGTGTTGCACCATAAACAATCATGCACAAACAAACTAATTAACACATGCATTGGAACAATACCCATTAATCTGTTCTTAAATCCATTGCAGTTTTAACTAGTAATGGGAATGCCAACAGCAAAAATAACATTTGCAGTCTAAAACTGTAACATGTCAAGGAACATATCCGCTACCAGCTTCATCCAACACTGCATTATAAGTTCCAACAAACCAGCGGACGCAAAGGTACACAAGAAAGATTACAGGTAAAAGACTTGTAAGAAAACATAAGCACGAAAACAAGACAGACTCAGAGGACCCAATAAACATAAAAGAAAACAGGGCACCCGTCAAGAAAACATCTTCTCTGAGAAATGACCTCTCCTGAAGTTCTTCCACTGGATTCCTTTTCCTACACAATAAAAGCCAAATAAAAAAAACAAAACAAAACATTAGTAACAATTATTGGACACTTCAAAAGAAGCATCATCAACAAACACAGTGCTGAGAAATAATTAAGAGTGCTTACCTTGTCAATAGCTTGGTATGATCAACGATCTCCATGAACAGAACTCAGATGAACTTTTACAAAGACTGAAGCAAAGTGGCATTACCCACTGTCGAAAATTATGAAACTAATGGGGCCTTAGAATTGGGCAGTGCAACACAGATATCCATACGAGGGGGGTCTACATAATAAAGAACAGATGCGGCAACTACCTACTCCTCCTTCCCACTTTCCTTATCAAAAAACAGAAAAGATGGTGAAGGGAAAGGCAACACTCTCTCAGAGTGAAGACATAGGAGTCAGATCCAACTAAAAGAAAGAAACTAAAAGAAATGGTGCAAATGAAGGGAACGAGATGCGAGGAGCCCATTCCGGCTCCTCGCTTGCACAAGAGGTGGGTAGAAGAAGAGTGCAAGGATTGTTTTTAGGTAGTCAATTCAGGCAGGATTGAACTAGAAGTGAAACTATATCTGAGAACTAACATAGGACACTAGAGCCATGATTGAGGACCAAAGGTGACCATAACAAGAATAAAACAAAATACTATATGCTACAGAAGATGTAAGTAATGGGGTCAGGATTCTATAGTATACACGAGTATATGAAACTACAACCCTAAACCTAACAAAGTAAAAGTCAGCAATTCTGTGAGGAGATTATACAATAAACCAGGTATCATATCTTCATCGATCAACTAGAATTGAACCTCCCTTTAAGCCGAATTGGGAATTGAGTAGTCAATTTTCTGAACCCACAACAAAGGACTGCAGAAATCAAACACATTCGATAGAAAATCCCCATCTATTGATCCCCCTTCTGCTTCTGAAACATTTTTAGCAGCCATCCAATCCATGTCACACCCAACCCAATATATAAATAAAGCCCACATCAAACTTCAACGCAATATCTGGAGATTGATGACCAACCAACCATCATTTTTGTCTACACTCACTACATAATCACTGAATTAACTTGAAGAGAATCGCACTACTACGGGCTTGTTTTATTCACTCTATTTACAATCTACCACTACCCAAGTTTGCACACTAGTTTATTTACAGGAGCAGCCCGACGCTCCTCACGCTTCATTCATCTGAAATGTCAAGATTGAGAATGCGACGGAGGGTCTTCGTCGCAGAGTCAGCACTGTGAAAGAGAGCTCTAGTAGAGTAGCTATGGTCCCTTGTGGGTGAAGGGGGTGCAGACTTAGCTATGGGATGAAAATCGATATCAGAAGCTGATGAAGCAGGCAAGTCAAGTGAGACAGTCCTTTTGGGACGAAGTGAAAATTTAGGTATAGGCAGAGAACTAGGAGGAGGGGAATTGGAATAAGCTGGTCCAGCCCAGAGCTCAGAGAAAGCAATCTCATCATTGAAAAACCCCTTCTTGTTACGATCAGATTTAGTGTTGATAGGAATGGGTACACTAGTACTACTCGTCACAGTTCTTTTCAAGTTTTTAGATTCATTGAACTGAGATTTCAGAGATGGTGTTTTGGGGGAAGAACAACATTCCTGTTTGGTTACAGTACTAATACAAGCCTTTAACGGGGTTGGGAGTATCCCTTCTCCGGATTGGAAAGTTCGGCAATTGATATCTTTGAAACCTATCGAAGGAGGGGATCCAAATGATCCACATGTTGCAGGGCTATTATGAGCCCGGGTGCTTCTACTGTAGTATTGATTCTGATGCTGAGCAACAACAAGAAGAGTCTCCATAGGAAATTTATCAGCGAGTCCAACTACGATTACTCGATCCAGTTAAGCCGATTCTAACACATTAACATTCAAGATCTACACTAAACTCTAAAAATACCTCTGGATCTTCTCCATAACCACCAAAAACTGAGCAGATTTGCGTTGATTTCAGTAAATCCAAACCATACGTCAAGCATATATGTAGATCGACAAGAACCAGCAAAACAAGTCGTCCTTGATCTCTTCAAAGCAGCAGTCGTCGATTCAACGATCAGATCTATACAAAAACAAAACAGATCAGCGAAAAACAAAACTAAACCAAACCGAATCGATTTCGTTTCCTCGGAGAAAGTTGGAGAGAAAATTACCTGAACAGGCCAGAAAGTTGTAGTGGATCGATGATGATGATGATGATGATGATGATGATGAAGAGTGACTGAGACAAGTGATAAATAGAGGTCTCTCTCTCTCTCTCTGAATCGATTTGATAGAGGTTGAATTATCTTTCAATGGAGTAGGTGGGATTTTTTTCTCTCTCTGTGGTCTGCTCACAACGCCATTGGAAGTTCGGCCTCTAAGCTTTTGTAAAGCAGAATCCCCCGGATCTGAAATGACTTCATAGTCAGATTTAATAGCATCTCACAGGTACGCCTGCGTGCACCTTGTGAGTGCGATGTTGTTGTCAAGGCTTAAATTACATTCACATCCCCATACACTTTTGAATTCACAATTAACTCCCCCCCGGTGGGGATTGGTGGGTGAGGAGAAGAAAAAACCCTCTGGGGGGGAGAAGAAAAAATAAAAATATATATATATACATATTTTTGACCAATCAAAGATAAAAGGGGTCGTGAGGGTGACTTTCAAAGGGGTCTCCCCGGTGGGGGTTGGTTAGTGGGGAAGAAGAAAAAAAATATATATATTTATTTTTGACCAATCAAAGGTAAAGGGGATTGTGAGGGTGATTTTCAAAGGGGGTCCGAGTCTTTTTTGTAACATATCTTCGCCTCATTTGAAAAGGTAACTATTTTGATTGATTATTTAATTCTTTAGTTACTTTAATCTTTGTTGGGAAAGAGTTAAAATAATTTATTTTTTTGATTATTTTAATCCAATTTTTGTAGTTTTATTTGATTTTTGTTTTTAACTTTTTTTAACTTTTATAAGTGAAAGTTAATTAATTATTAGCCTAGTTGTATATGGAAACTTAATTAATTATTTTTTCAATTGAGAGAAAAATTGAAATAATTATGGATTAAATATGACATTTTATCTTATTAATTGTTTTAATCTATTTTCGCTTTTATTGGACTATTTTAGCCTCAGTCTGGATCCTCTATCGCCTTTCGCTGCGGCGGTTCTTGTGGCACCCTAAAACGATGTCGTTTTGGGACAAAATGTCCAAAAAAAAAAAAAAAAAACCAAAAGCACAGAATCAGAGAAGAGAAAGAGGGGAAGAAGATGGCCATATGTGTCTACCATGACTTACCAAGAACACAAGCTCTGTCGTCGTCCAAAATGGTCATGATCATCCAAAGAATAATTTCCCAAGAATACACAGAATAATTTAACCAATCCAAAATGGCCATTTTTCCCAAGAACACACAATAATTTAATCATCATCATCATCAACAACAATAACTAAAAAAAAATAAAAAAATGAAGACCCAGAAAAAAAGAAAAAGAAAAACGGGGGGAGAGAGAGAGAGAGAATAAACACAAGAACTAATATAAACCCAATCAACATAAATGAGATTCACTAAAACTGATATAAACCCAAGAACACTGATATAATTTCATCATCATCAACAACAATAACTATAAAAAATAAAAAATAAAAAGAGTAGAGAAAGAGAGAGACTAAGATCTACACTGATATAATTTCAGATCTAGAGACTCAACAATAACTAAAAAAAAAAAAAAGAGTAGAGAAAGAGAGAGACTCAGATCTACACTGATATAATTTCAGATCTGGATTCTCCAGCCGATTCCCAATCGCCACCAGAGCTCATCGTTGTTCGTTGGCATGGTCTCAAATTTGGAGACGTGGTGGTGAGGTCGGACCCTTCAATGATCGCCAACGATCTGGATTCTCCAGCCGCTTTCTTCGTTCTTCTTCTCATTCTCATCTCTTTCTTCTTCTGCTTTCTTCTTTCCCTCTTTCTCTTTGATTCTGTGTTTTTGTTTGTTTTTTTTTTTTCAAAATTTTGTCCCAAAACGACGTCGTTTTGGGGGTGCTGCAGGAACCGTCGCAGAGAAATGCGGCAGAGAATCCGGACTCATTTTAGCCTAACACTCTTCCCAAATACTCCCATTAACAATAAGTTATTGGTTGGTCTTGGGATACCGTTATGTAGTGCCCCAACGATGTTGTGATTGATGAAGAGAGTGTGACTCATGAATTTGGGTTGAGTGATTGGGAAATATGAGAGGACATGGTGAATTATGATTGATTAAGGATATAGTCACGTAGCGCTTTTGGACCAACCAATAATTTTTGGTTAACAAGTGTCTGTGGTACTTATTAAAAGTAAGAAAAAGGGTATTATAATTATAATGTGTTTTGAAATTCATACAAAGGTTTGTTTTGAGAAATTGGTTAAAAGTTGATTTTTTGAATTTTTTTTTAAAAAACGTGTAAAAAAATAGAGAAATTATGTGACACAAAACAAGTTAAAAGCTAAAAAATAACTTTTTACCTGTTTGCCAAAACAAGCCAAAGTGTATTAAATTTAATAATAAATACAACGAAATTGATATTTTTTTTAATCTTTTTCTCGTACTCTAAGAGAACTTGTTAGCAAGACATTTCACAATAATATGAGAAATGTTTGTTTTTTATATGACTTATTATTTAATTTTTTTGGTTATTATAAAAAGATATGTAGAAAAATGGAGAGGTAATGTGACACAAATAAATCAACAAATATGTAACCTGCTTATTTTTTGTGCATCTGTAGACCGCCCGAACTTCCTCCGCGTGCCCCCCTTTCGAAGAGGGTGCGGATTTGGGTTCATAGCTACAGTTCGGACTCCTGTCACGGTTCTGAATCTAATCTCACAAAGTGTAATATAATACTGATAAATCACCAAAGAGTCCAAATCCGGCAAATTGTTTTGGAAAATCGATTTTAATCAAAAAGCGCCAAACATGGACTGTTTTGCCAGATTTCAGAGTCGCCACCTAAATATTTTGTTTTGAAAAATTTAGGAAACCCTGACTCGTGCCTAAGGCCACGTGTTCGTCATCACCAAAGTTGCCTCGGCTCGGGAACTTGGGTACGAGGGGGGAAAGTCATGAAATTAGCACCCACGCTCGTCCGATCAAAGGATCGATCTTTACTAATTATGATATGTTGTTTTTGAAAACACATGTGTTTTTATTCTGATTTATTAGCTAACTTACTGTGTGATACGCACAACATACAAGTATAGACTAAATCACTTGATTTGGAACAAAACATCTCATGTTTGTTTGTGAAAATGGTTTGAAAGTATTACTCGCAAGTAGACTAAAGTGCGGATTTTGCCATCCTCAAGTGGGCTTTAAAACAACGTGATTTTGCCACTCTGCAAAGTGGGCTTAAGACGCACATTTTGATGAATTGTTCCAATTCAAACAATAAAGCCTTCATCCACAGACATTCATGCAGTTTATCAACTAAGTAAATAGCCTCATGGCAAGCATGCTATCATAGCGGTCACTTACACACATGCAAGGATGCTAAAGCGAAAACACTTACAGTGTACTCCGAGCCAAAGCAGAAAACTAGTTAGAAATCAATGCATGATCCTAGCAATGTTAAGATGTCTAATGCAACACATGCAAAAATGCAACTAAATAGGCTCGGCTATCTAAGATGGCATATGAATGCAACACTCGATAATATGCTTTGAAACACGTATTCAAGTAAGTGTATTGAAATACAATGCAGTTTGGATGATGCGCCGAGCCCAATGCATGCAATACAAATAAATGATACACGCATGCAAAGCATAAGGTATGCTAATTGAAATATGCCCTAATCTAACCACCGAAAGCGGATAAGTAAAATGGAGAAAGAAGTGGGGGTTGGAAGACATGCACACACATACGCACCCTTATTACAACAGTTTGCCCTCTCGACGGAGGGTCCGAATGAAATGAATGCTAACTAGCTACACTAATTAAGCTAACTATTACAAATCATAACTAATTAACTATCTAGTTAACTAATTACAAACACAAATGAATAGCTAAACACATTAACTATTTAAGCACAGAACCAACGAATTAACCATCTAAGCAAAACAGTTAAAAGGGCCTCGAGGGCGAAGGATGCATGCATGCTCGATCGGCTTCTTTCTGAAAATCCGTCACTTTGCCACCGTTTGCCTCTATTTGCATTCGCTTTGATTCCTAAACACTAAACCAATTTACAGGCTGTCTCTGCTCCAGAACTAGAACCACTTTGAACCACCTTCAAACTGGTGGACTGTTGGCCACCAGGGGAAGCTGTAGGCCACTTAAAGTGGTCGGTCGGCCACTTCCTCTGGCCGGTCGGCTAGTTCCTCTGGCCGGTTGGCCACTTGCTCTTGTACACTCCAGTTTTGCTGCAAACAGAGTACAAAAGGGGCAAGGCAAGACATTTGCAGGGTATGTGTGTGCAACCACCCTCCTTATCATTTCTCAAGCTCAAATGAGTGCGGTACTCGACTCTCGAGCCACCAAACGAGCATCACAATGCACAATGGTCGAGAAGCCGAGTTTGTACAAGTCAATGAATGCACAAATAACACACAAGACTCAAGAGACCTCCACCCTATCATACACGATCAAGGATGTCGGCGACTAAGAAATGAGGCACGTTTCATCACTTCAAGTATGAAACGTCTCTCATTTCTCGTGTTTGGATTAACGTCCGATCCAAACACGTGCAATGCAACACAAACATGTTATCTTGGCATGTTTTACTTCGATTTATTTTGTTTACTCGTTTTAGATTATCGATAAGTCCTTTAACCGGTTAAGTCCAAAAGTGAGAAGTCCTCTAATGGGAAAGAGGGTCCAAGCCACAAGCTTCTTGAGCATGAAAGAAGCATCATGCCGTTGGTTAGCAGAAACCTTCGAGAGAAGGCTAAAACCATTAGGCATGAATGCCTCAATTTCGTGCTCAAACCAACAAAGAGCTTAAGACCTCTTTTCAAAGTGATACAACAAATGAAAGATGGCATGCAATGCTATACATTCCAGCACTGAAATAGTATGCTAAATGACATCGAAACATGAAAATGATGCATGCAAGATATGCTTAGAGTCGAAGACATCAAAACTAGCAAAGAGCATAGCATTATAGGCATACAATACTAAGCCTAAATGACCAAACCAACTTCGGACAGAGGTTAAACATGCCAAAATAGTCACCAAAATGTGCTGAGATGATAGCATGAAAGGCAAGAAATGCGTGCTCATGCATTGGCTCATAAACGAGGCATAAGGCTTAACTCTTAAAAGCACTTAAAGAGCGATATATATGAGTGTATGATGGAAGTATATGCTCTGAAATACCATGCCAAATGATGCCATATCATGCAAATAGCTCAAATAAAGTATGCCAAGAGACTTGAAATACAAAGCTAATCAAGGGCTTTACACTACAACCATGCTAAGCAATGCTCAAATGACCTTAAGCACTCAAAACAGACCTAAGGTAGGCCAAAATGGTAGCAAAAACATGCTAGACTTGCAACATAGATGGCAAGAAAGATATGCTCTCATATTAGCTCACAAACAAGGCATAAGGGCACAACTCTTAAACACAATGAAAGAGTGATAAACATGAGAGTATGGCAGAAGTTTATGCTCTGAAATTACATATCAAGTGAAGCCATATCATGCACACATCACAGATATAGCATACTAGTGGTCTCAAAACTCAAGACTAGTGAAGCCATCTATGCCATAGCTATACAAAGCAAGCCCCAAAAGGCCAAGAACACTCAAAACAGTCCTAAATCATGTCAAAATATTATCAAAACATGCATGGAGTATAGCCAGGACAAGCTAGAATGAAAGGCCAAAACACCAAGTACACTAGGTTAAGGAGCATGATTGCACTACAAGTGCAAGAACCAAGCAAGAGGTGATCCAACTAACTAAAATCAGAGTTGAAGCATGTTAAATAATGGCCAAAAACATGCTGGAGTAGAGCCAATACATGCTAGAATTAAAGGCTAAGACATGCAGCATGTTAGGCTAGCGAATAGGATTACACTACAAGTGTATGAGGCATGCATACGGTGACTCAACCAAGCCAAAACAGAGCTACAACATATTGAAATAAGACCAAAAATAGGTTGAGATCAAGCCAACACATGCTAGAAAAATATGCTCAAGTATAAGGCCAACAAGACATGGAACCAAGAAGCAAGGAGGGGAGGCCACCCCCTCCTACTTTAGACCTTAAAACATGGTTTCTACCACTGAAATTCCTCCGAGTTTCAGTGGTAGAAAGACCAAACAAAGGGTGCCTCTAAAGCTTTAAAAGATGGCACCAAGTTTAAGCAAATAAGGCATACAAGAGGGTAGAACACCCTCAACACCAAAGAGGCTTTACAGTCTCATTGAATTGGTTGGCCAGGTTCTGAGCCATGTTTGTGAATCGAAACTGTATAAGTAATGGAAAGAGAAATGAAACATGGACTACTTGTCATGGAACTAGATTGTATAATAGGTTGATGTATATGTGTTAACCACTTATCGAATGCTAATATTTTAGTTATTTCTCATACTTGGTTTAGTATATCTCTACTGGGCTATGGCTCACCTTATATGGGACATC
Organism: Camellia japonica; assembly: GCA_030407325.1. Lineage (NCBI taxonomy): Eukaryota > Viridiplantae > Streptophyta > Magnoliopsida > Ericales > Theaceae > Camellia > Camellia japonica. The sequence continues at coordinate 48,522,581 of JAPPVO010000024.1, read as the reverse complement.
ATTTTCAGGTTCAGGTGATATGCCACCTCCAAGGACATAGCTTGGAAGGTTCTGGGAGTTGAAGACTATTTTTTTGTTTTGTTATTTTGGTATTGCATGTAAATTCAAGCCAAGGGCTTAAAGTGTATTTAAGTTAGTACTCTCTTTTTGTGTAACCAAGTGTTGGCTTGGAAAGTTGTAAGCCCGTAGGGCATTTACTTTTGTTGTCAACATGTAATACTTCTGTAATGAATACTCTGATAAATGAAATTATGCTTTATTATCTTATGTCTATGCATGTCAAGACTGTTGGGTTTTATGTATTTTTGAGGGCGTTACACGGACTTAGGTTCCGTGGTATTGGTTGTTGTATATATCTTGTTTCCATTCTTCAATTCTATATATTTGAGTTTTAGGTTGTGTTGGGCAGGTTTGTAACAGGTTGGTTGTGATTGGGAGCAAATGGGTGCTGCCCAGATTTTGGTGTCTTCGCTCGAGCGAGCTCTTTGCTTTTGTTCCTTTGCTCGAGTCAGGGTTCCTTCGCTCGAGCGAGAGTTGAGTGGTGTGTCTGGTGGCTCAAGCGAGAAGTCTTGCGCTTGAGCTTGCGTCTGCGTGTCTTTTTGACCTGAAGGTTGCATTTCTTGGCTTGAGCAAGCTTTCCTTCACTTGAGCGAGCGAGCTGTATGTTTTGGGTTTCTTCGCTCGAGCGAGCTTTTCTTCGCTCTAGCGTGCTTCTGGGTTGCAAACCTGAAGCTTCGAATTGTTGGCTCGAGCGAGGCTTTCTACGCTCGAGCGAGGTTTCTTTGTGTCTAGTCACTCGAGCGACCAATCCTTCGCTCGAGCGAGCCTCGAATATATCAGTTGGCAGCAGTGGGTTTTTACACACTTTTTCATCTCTTTTTTCTCTCAAACCCTAGAACGGCTGCCTCTCTCTCTAAACCACCACTTCTCTCTACAAATCCATCTAGTTCTAGTGTGTTCCTACCCTAGTCCCTTTGTTAAAAGTGTGGAGCTTGGTGTGGGCTATATTTCAATTCAAAAATTTGTGGATTTGGAGCATCTTGGGTTTTCTTCATCTTCTTTGTTTGGTCCCTTCTTTTGAGGTAGGGATATCCTACTCTATCTTATGGGTTTTGTCATAAATATTAGTCATTTTGATTAAGTGGTGTTGTTTGGTAATTTTGGAAAAATTTAGGGTTTGAGTTGTAATTTATAAAAGAGGGGTTTTGTGTTTTAAAGCTCCACGTGCGTGTAAGGCTTTGGGAATATGAGTTTGTGAGTCAAATTGGTGGGATTTGGTCTTAGGATCAATATTTGAGAAAAGGGGAAAAATAACCTAATTGTGTTGAATAATTAATTTGTGGAAATATGAAATTGAGTTAAAATTCATGAAATTGGGAAATTATGAGATTGAATGGTGTAGTTAGATTAATTAATCACTCACCTATGAAAATGTTGATATTATATCCGTTTGATACATTTATTATCTGTTTAGAAATAACTGCTTTGGGCTATCGGTGGAGAATAGTTTTGATTGTTGTAGACACTGTATGTTGATTAGGGAAAACTGAAACTAATAATCCGGAATATGTCATTGAATATGACGGTTGGATTAATACATCGAATATATATATTGATTGATCATTGTATATGTATATTATTTGGGAGAAGATAGGGGATGTACTCCATGGTTTGAGAGGAGATAGGGGATGAACTCTTAAACCTGTTTGGGAGGAGATAGGGGATGGACTCCATTAATACAACGAATATGTGTATTAATTGAAGTATTGAAGTGTTTTTATATGAGCCGTAGTCTCATTAAATTGTGGTTATTGGAAGTGTTGTTATATGAGTTGTTATCTCATCTAATTGTTTGGCCAGGTTCTGAGCTATGTTTATGAATTGAATTGGTTAAGTGAAGGAAAGTGGAATGAAACATGTACATAATTGTCATGGAACTAAATTGTGTTGTAAGTTGGTTCACAAGTATTAGCCATTTATCATATGCTAATGTTTTAGTCATTTCTCATAATTAGTTTAGTATATCTTTACTGGGCATTGGCTCACCTTATATGGGACATCATTTTCAGGTTCAGGTGATATGCCACCTCCAAGGACGTAGCTTGGGACGCTTAGAGGCGGAAGAACTTTTGTTGTTATCTTTTTGTGTATTACATGTAAACTCAAGCCAATGGCTTATTTGTATAAAGAGTTAGAACTCTTCTTTTGTTGAACCCAAGTGTTGAACCCAAGTATTGACTTTGAAAGTTGTAAGCCCGTAGGAGATTTACTTTTGTTGTCAATATGTAATACTTTTGTAACGAATACTCTAATATATGGAAATATGCTTTATTCTCTTATGTCTATGCATGTCAAGAATGTGAGGTTTTATGTATTAATTTTTGAGGGCGTTACAGCTCCCACAAGACTTGGGGTTAAAAACCCCCTTTTGCTTAATGTATAGTATAGACTAGCATATCACCCGTGCTATGCACGGATTGTGTTTACAATCTATCTATATCTATACTCTATACTATATATTAAGTAAAAGGGGGTTTTTAACCCCAAACCTTGTGGGAGCTCCAATCTCCCAATCTAAATTTCCTGATTTTTTGATTTAAAAAAAAAATAGCATTTATTAACTTCTGCCAACCCCCAAGTCCTACCCTCATAATAACACTTTAATGCATTAAGAACAAGCATAAAAAAAATTCTTTGAAATCCAACACATATGAATTCCTTGAAAAGTCCCAACACATATGATTATTATCCCTCATAATAACACTTTAATGTATTAAGAACAAGCATAAAAAAAATTTCTTAAAAAGTCTAACACATGATTATTATCAAAATATTAACTTTAATATAATATAATAACTAAAAAAAGACATTTAATTCTTTGAGAAGTCTAACACATATGATTATTATCAAAATATTAAACTTTAATATAATATAAAAAAGAAAAAGAAGACATTTAAAAAAAAAAAGATATTTAAAAATCGCAATTCACATATATAAATAATTGTAAACACAATCCGTGCATAGCACGAGTGATATGCTAGTACTATATATTAAGTAAAAGGGGGTTTTTAACCCCAAGCCTTGTGGGAGCTCCAATCTCCCAATCTAAATTTCCTGATTTTTTGATTTAAAAAAAAAATCTTAGCATTTATTAACTTCTCCCAACTCCCAAGTCTTACTATCATAAAACACTTTAATGCATTAAGAACAAGCATAAAAAAAATTCTTTGAAATTCAACACATATAAATTCCTTGAAAAGTCTCAACACATATGATTATTATCCCTCATAATAATACTTTAATGCATTAAGAACAAGCATACAAAAAATTTCTTGAAAAGTCCAACACATATGATTATTATCAAAATATTAAATTTTAATATAATATAATAAAAAAAAAGACATTTAATTCTTTGAAAAGTCCAACACATATGATTATTATCAAAATATTAAACTTTAATATAATATAAAAAAGGAAAAAAAAAAAACATTTATAAAAAAAAACATTTAAAAATCAAAGTTCACATATATAGATAATTGTAAACACAATCCGTGCATAGCACGGGTGATATGTTATCTATCTATACTATATATTAAGCAAAAGGGGTTTCTAACCCCCAAGGCCTATGAGAGCTCCAATATACCAATCATAATTTTCTAATTTTTTATTATTTTTTTTAAAAAAAAATTAACCTTAGCATTTATTAACTTCTCTCAACCCACAAGACTTTTTGACTTCTCTCATAATTACTGCAGTATCTTTTCCAAGACAAATAATTTGTATATTAAAAAAAATTAAAACAAATATAAATAGCTATATCTATATCTATCTATTTATTTATATCTATCTCTAACCCACAAGTTTTGTGGGAGTTCCAATATCTGAACCTTAATTTCTTAATTTTTTTGATTTTTTTTGAAAAAAAAAACTTAGCACTTATTAAATTTTTCCAAGTCTTTTTTAACTTCTCCAATTCATACACTCTTTTTAACTTTTCACATACCTATTGCAAATAGTAAGTCTCCTTTTTGTTTTCTCCTGCTTAACTTCTCACTTCTACACTTTCAACTTCAGTGACCATGTATGCAAACAGTAAGTCTTCTTTTTGTTTTCTCCTTCTTGACTTTTCCTTTTATTTACTGTTTTAATATTGTAGTTAGATAGCGCATAAAAATATTTGTAATTTGTCTAGCGAATAAAAAATTATTATTTGATTTTTTAATATGATTGAAGTTAGATAAATATAAACCCTCCCAAAGAAAAAAATGTGATTATAATTAGTTGAATGATTCCTTTTTTTTAATGTGATTGTAGTTAGTTTAATAGTTCTTTTTTTTTTCATTTATTTATTTTATTATGGGAAAAATGTGATGTGATTGTAGTTTGTTCAATGGCTCTTTTTTTTAATATGATTGTTATAGTGATCCCGGTTTCCCTTCCTTTGATTGTTGTATTCCGGACTTAGGTTCCGTGGAGTTGGTGGTTGTATATCTTGTTGTTATCCTTTAATTCCGTGTATTTCAGTTTTAGAATGTATTGGGCATGTTTCGAACAGGTTGGTTGAGCTTTAATCCCATTCCTTGTTGCCCAGAATTTTGGTGATACGCTCGAGCAGGTTTTTGCGCTCGAGCGTAGTTTTCACACTCTCAACATTTCGTGCCTCTGCAAAACTTCTACAGTTGTGTTTTTCACGCTCGAGCAGATTTTCTTACGCTCGAGCGTGTATATGGGTGCTCGAGCGGGTAGTTCATTTTCTGTAAAAGTACTAGAAGGGGGAAATCTACGCTCGAGCGGCTTTCCCTTTGCGCTCGAGCGGGTGTGTTTTGCAGTTGTGTCTTGGCGCTCGAGCGGGTATCTTCATGCTCGAGCGGGTCCAGTTTTTTGTTCTTGACGCTCGAACGTCCTATTCTCCGCTTGAGCGTGTCATATGTATATCAGATATCAGCTGGGTCTTTTTAGATCACTTTTTCACTTTCACTCTCTCTCTCTCTTACTTTCTAAAGACCTCTTTTGAGAGCTCCTCTCTCTAGAATCTACCTTCTCTCTAAGGTTTGATCTAGTTAGGGTGATCCACTCTTTTGGTGTCTTTGTTAAAAGTGTAGAGCTTGTTGAGATCCACCTATCCATCCGAAAATTTCTTGGTTTGGAGCATTTCGAGATTTCTCTATCATCCCCATTGGTTTCATCTCTTGAGGTAGGGGTTCCTACTCATCTTTATGGGCTTTGGCATGAATATTAAGCTTTTGTATAAATGGTTTTGGATTTTGGAAGTTAGGGTTTTAAATGTGTAATTTTTAGACAAAGGGGTTTTGTTTCTTTTGAACCATAAATGTGTATTTGGGTGTCAAAATGAGTATATTGATGTTGTTGATAATATTTGGACCATTGGGGTCAAAATTGAGAAAAAGGGGAAAAATGCCATGTTTGGGTGTATTTGGGTCATTAGTGTAATTAATGACACTTATGATGAAAATGTGAAATTGAGTTGAAAATAATGAAATTGGCTCAATATGAGATGGAATAGTGAAGTTAGATTTATTAATCGCTCACTCTTGAAAATGTTGATAAATTACCTGTTGATGCATTTATTATCTGTTTAGAAATAATTGTTTTGGGCTATCGGTGAAAGATAGTCTTGATTGTTGTAGACAATGCATAATGATTAGGCAAACTAAAACTAATCAAATGAGTATGCCATCAAATATGGCGGTTGATATAATACATGAATTTTATGTATTGATTTGATTATGTATATGATATGTGTTTATAGACATTGTGTTGTGTGAGAGAAGATAGGGGATGTACTCCACGGTTTAGGGGAAGATAGGGGATGGACCTCTAAACTGGATATTGTTTGAGAGGAGATAGGGGATGAACTCCATTGGTACAGCACTAAAATGTGTAACATTTGTGAAGTATGGAAGTGTTTTTGTTTGATATTAATACAGCACTAAAATGTGTATCATTTGTGAAGTATGGAAGTGTTGTCATGTGTTATTGATACAGCACCAAAATATGTATCTGTTATGAAGTGTGAAATGTTTAATATGAGTTATTATCTCATCTGAAATAGAAATATTGTTGATATGAGATGTAATCTCAATCAAATTGTTTGGCCAGGTTCTGAGCCATAGTTATGAATTGGGAATTGGATAAGAAATGGAAAATGGAATGAAACATGAGCACTTTTGTCATGTAATTGAAATGGTTTATGAATTGATTCATATGAGTTAAACATTTATCAATGGCCAAAGTTTTAGTTATTGCTTATATTATGTTTATCATATCTCTACTGGGTGTTGGCTCACCCTATATGGGACATTATTTTCAGGTACAGGTAGCATGCCACCTCCAAGGACGTAGCTTGAGAGGCTTAGTGGCTGGGACTCTTCTGTGATTACATTTTTGTATTACATGTATATCAAGCCGAGGGCTTATTTTGTGTTTCGAGTTAGTACTCCTTTTTGTAACCAAGTGTTGACTTGGAAAGTTGTAAGCCCATAGGGCATTTACTTTTGTTGTCAACATGTACTATATTTTGTAATGAATACTCTGATGGAATGTAATTATGCTTTATTCCTTTATGTCTAAGCATGTCAAGAATGTGTGATTTATGGGTTTATTTTGAGGGTGTCACAACTTGGTATCAGAGCGTACTGGGTTTGAATACTTGGGTACGTGGGAAGTGTTTAGTAACAGAATGGGTTTGTTTCGCTTGTTAGAGACTTATGTGTAATGTTATGTGCTTATGTGATAATATGTTTATGTGACTATATGGGTATGGGATTTGGTTTCTAGGATATTGATTGGATCCTTGGATTTCTGTGAGTCTTGTTGGAAAAGCACTTGATCAATGCTGTTTCTAACCGGAACTCTAGTAACGCCATGGGACTATCATTATCCAGAAATGAAATTCGTAGGTGCTTATGTGATTATGTGCTTACGTGGAGCGAATTACAGTTGTCCATGCATTAGGACGCGAGTGTTATAACTTCGGTACATTTGTGAATGTGCTAATGTTCTTCGTTACCTTTATTAGGATGTTAGGACGAGAACGTGGTGGTAGGCGAGGTAGGCCTAGGAGGCAGGAAATGCCTTTACCGGATGACATTCCGGTGCAACAAGAGGGTGTTGGTCAGGCCAATGTGGCCGAGCCAGTCCGTCAGCAGGCCATGGGTACCTTAGCCCGCGAATTGGCAGGATTTTTGAGGGAATCCTTGGGCATTCTCAGAACTGAGAATCAAGTCCAGGCCCATGTTGCTGAGGCAGGGCCTTCATTTTTGAAGAGGGAGTTCTTTCGGTCTAATCCGGATAAGTTTGTTGGGGATCCTAAGGAGCCACTTAAGGCGGACGAGTGGTTGGAACAAATGACGAAGACATTTGAGATGCTTGGCATTGAAGACGGAGCATTGAAGGTGACCTTGGCATCTTTCCAGCTAAAGGGTGATGCGGGTCAGTGGTGGAAGTTTATAAGGGGCTGTATTGGTGGCACATGGGAGGCTTTTGTGGATGCTTTCCAGGAGAAGTACTTATCTCCAGCTGTCAGGGAGAAGCTGAGGGATCAGTTTTGCCAGCTCAAGAAGCTGAGTTTATCAGTGGCTGAGTTTGAGGCTGCATTTACTAGCTTATCCAGGTTCGCACCTGAGCTTGTGGCGTCTGAGGAACGCCGCTGTCTTGAGTTTGGGAGGAAGTTGAGGCATGGCCTCAAGATGAGAATTGGGGGTTCTATGACTCGGGAGTATGGGCGTCTTGTAGATGCTGCAGCCCATATGGAGATTATGATGCAGCAGGAGGAGGAGAGGCAGTGGGGCTCTAAGAGGAGTCAGGACGGCCAGGGTGATGGCAGGAGACAAAGGGGTCCTAACCCTAAGTCAGGCGGTTTTGCTAGATCTACCTTTCCAGTGCCGAGTGCAGGTTCTAGGAAATACAGTCAGGGAGAGATGACCTGTTACAAATGTGGTCAGCTGGGCCACAAGTCTCCAGCTTGCCCACAGAGGGAGGAGGTCAGAGAGTTGCTTCTTCTTCGGCTCGACCTTAAGGCCAGAGTCAGGGCAGAGGTCAGCCACTGTCTTGCTATCAGTGTGGTCAGGCGGGGCACCTCTTCACTGCCCGCAGTTGAGTGCCACTTCGGGGGCGTCTGGTTCTAGGTAAACGCAGAGTTTTTAGCCAGCACAGTTAGTTCAAGCCTCGAGGGCCAACCAGGGAGCTTCGTCATCCCAGTCTGTGCAGCAGTCTTTTGCTCCTAGAGGTGAGCAGGTAGATCAGGGGCCTTCAGGGGCCTTCAGGGCGCGTGTATGCTGTTACCGCGCAGGATCTTGTACCGGCTCCATCGGTTGTGAGAGGTACCTTCTTGTTTTACAACTCGGTTGCCAATGTGTTGATCGATGCGGGTGCATCCCATTCTTTTATATCTGCTGCATTTGCATCTGTTTTGGGTTTGGAGTTGGCACAGTTAGCATCTCCTATTTGTGTTGTATCACCTGTTGGGGGTGAGTTGATTTTGAAACAAGGGTGTAGAGGTTGTGATATAGAGGTAGCAGATCGCCGACTTCCATTTCCTTTTGTAGTTATGCCTATGTCAGGTTTTGATGTTATCTTAGGTATGGACTGGCTATCGTCATACCGGGCTGTTATTGATTGTTACCGCCAGAGGGTCACAGTTTGTACCTTGAGCGGGGATTGTTTCCATTTCTTGGGGGATCGGGTTGGTATTGTGTTGCCACCGATGTATGATCCGCGAGGGCGGAGTGAGCTTAGTGGTCTTCTCGCTAGCCTTATGAGTAGTGAGTGTGATGAGACCGGGGTTGAGTTGCCGAGAGTGGTTTGCGAGTATTCGGATGTTTTTCCTGAGGATCTTGTCAGTTTGCCACCTCATCGAGAGATAGAGTTCTCTATTGATTTAGTGCCGGTCACAGCGTCAGTTTCTATGGCACCTTACCGTTTTGCCCCAGCCGAGTTGAGTGAGTTGAAGATTCAACTCCAGGAGTTGCTAGATAAGGGTTTTATTCGCCCTAGTGTTTCGCCGTGGGGAGAACCGGCTCTCTTTGCTGAAAAGAAAGATGGTGCCTTGAGACTTTGTATCGATTACTGGAAGTTGAATCGGGCTACGGTAAAAAATAAGTACCCTATGCCTCGTATAGATGATTTGTTTGACCAGTTGAAGGGTTCCCGTTGTTTCTCCAAGATTGACTTGAGATCGGGTTACCACCAGTTGAGGGTCAAGGAAGAGGATATTCCGAAGACGGCATTCTGTACGCGGTATGGCCATTATGAGTTTCTGGTGATGCCTTTTGGGCTCACCAATGCACCGGCAGTGTTTATGGACTTGATGAACCGGATATTCCGGGAATTCTTAGATCGTTTTGTAGTCGTTTTCGTGGACGACATTCTGATTTATTCGCCTTCGGAGGAGGAGCACGAGGAACACTTGAGAGTAGTGCTTGAGTTGCTTAGAGCTCATAAGCTGTATGCCAAGTTTGGGAAGTGTGAGTTCTGGCTAAGAGAGGTCAAGTTCTTAGGCCATGTAGTTTCTGGGGAAGGGGTGTCTGTTGATACATCCAAGATAGAGGCAGTGCAGGATTGGGCACAGCTAAGAGTGTTTTTCAGATCTGTAGTTTTCTGGGATTAGCTGGGTATTATCGCCGGTTTGTGAAAGACTTTTCCAGGCTAGCTTCACCGTTGACTAGATTGACGCGGAAAGGGGTCAAATTTGTATGGAGTGAGACTTGTGAAAAGTCGTTCCAAGAGTTGAAGGTTAGATTGACCACCGCTCCAGTTTTGATTATTCCGGAGAGAGGGCTGGGTTATGCGGTTTACTGTGATGCCTCACGAGAGGGTTTGGATTGTGTGTTGATACAAGAGCGGAAAGTGGTTGCCTATGGCTCACGTCAGTTGAAAATACACGAGAGGAATTGCCCTACACACGACCTAGAGTTAGCAGCAGTAATTTTTGCCTTGAAGATTTGGAGGCACTACCTTTATGGTGAGAGATTCGAGGTATTCTCAAATCATAAGAGTCTGAAGTATCTGTTTACATAGAGGGACTTAAATTTGAGGCAGAGAAGGTGGATGGAATTCATTGAGGACTACGACTTCAAGTTGCACTATCACCCGGGAAAGGCCAATGTTGTGGCCGATGCCCTTAGTAGGAAATTCATTAGCGATGTAACTTGTATAGCCATCCGGGAGTGGGAGATGTTGGGTGCACTTGGGGAGTTTAATTTGCTTCTGGGCGAATCAGTTGAGGCTGCGGCCTTGTTTTCTGTTGTTGCGCAGCCTAGACTTGTGAATCGAGTGTTAGAGACACAGAGAGGTGACCTTGAGGTAGAATCTCTCCGAGAGAAGATCTCCAGTGGGACGGCTGAGAAGGGTCTGTCTTGTATCTCGACCTGAGTGTGAGATACCGAGACCATTTATTTGTGCCGGAGTCTTGCTGAGATGAGGTACTCCGAGAGTTTCACCATTCACGCCTTGCGGTGCATGGGAGGCACCAAGATGTATCGCGATTTGGGTCGCCAGTTTTGGTGGCGGGGTATGAAGAGAGATGTGGCAGTTTTCGTGTCAAAGTGCCTTACTTGTCAGCAAGTGAAGGCTGAGCATTAGAGGCCAGCAGGTTTGTTACAACCCTTGCCTATTACCGAGTGGAAGTGGGAGCATGTCACTATGGACTTCATTGTTGGTCTTCCGTGATGCTATTTGGGTGGTTGTGGACCGGTTGACTAAGTCGGCGCACTTTATTCCTACGCGCGTGAGAGATTCGGTAGATCATCTTGCCGACTTGTATATTCGGGACGTAGTGAGGTTGCACGGGGTCCCAGTGTCGATCATCTCTGATAGAGATCCACACTTTACTGCTAGATTGTGGCAGAGTTTGCAGAGTGCCTTGGGTTCTAGATTGACCTTTAGCATGACTTTTCATCCTTAGACTGACGGGCAGTCCGAGCGTACTATTCAGATCCTTGAGGATATGCTTCGAGGTTGTGTCATTGACTTTAGTGGGACGTGGGAGAGACACTTGCCCTTGGTGGAGTTTGCCTACGACAACAATTTTCAGTTGAGTATCGGTATGGCACCGTTTGAGGTCTTGTATGGCCGACCGTGTAGGTCTCCAGTTTGTTGGGCCGAGGTGGGTGATGCACCTTTATTGGGCCCGGAGTTGGTGAGGGAAACGACGGAGAAAGTTGAGCTTATTCGTAGGAGGCTTGTTACAGCCCAGAGTCGCCAAAAGAGTTATGCTGACCGTAGGAGGAGGCCTTTGGCATTTGAGGCGGGTGATCATGTTTTTTCTGAAAATATCACCTAGACGGGGTTTGATGAGGTTTGGGAAGAGTGGGAAGTTATCCCCTTGGTTTATCGGTCCCTTTGAGATCCTTGAGAGGATTGGGGAGGTTGCTTATCGTTTGGCCTTACCGCCGCAGTTATCCGGAGTACATGACGTGTTTCATGTTAGTATGCTTCGGAAGTACGAGCCGGATCCATCGCACGTGTTGGATTGGACCGACTTAGAGGTAGATGGGGATGCCTCATATGAGGAGAGACCGGTTCGGGTCTTGGATAGGCGGGAGACATCACGGAGTGGAGGAAGCCACTTGGGAACGAGAGTTGGAGGTCCGTGAGAAATATCCGGACTTATTTGTTCATGTGTAATCATATTTTGAAAATTTTGTAATATTGATAAACTTTAAGAGCATTGATTGTGTCTTAAGTTGTAAAACATGGTGTATGTTTTGAGTTTATGGAAATATAGTTTGGAACTTGCCTTATAATGGAAGTTGATTTTAACATTGTATATGTTGATGATGTTTCGGAAATGCAAATGTATTGTTGGCATTGAATATTTTTGAGATAAATGTTGATAATGAATGTTGGAGATTATATGGAAGCTTGCCTCTTGAATAGAGATGGAATGACCGGTTTGGGTCAAGTTGTTGAATTTTGTATTGTAATAATGTTGGTAATTGAGAAACATGTTTTTGAAAAACTTGTACTTAATTTCGGGGACGAAATTCTTTAAGGGGGGGGGGAGGTTATAGCGATCTCGGTTTCCCTTCCTTTGATTGTTGTATTCTGGACTTAAGTTCCGTGGAGTTGGTGGTTGTATATCTTGTTGTTATCCTTTAATTCCGTGTGTTTGAGTTTTACGATGTATTGGGTGTGTTTCAAATAGGTTAGTTGAGCTTTAGTCCCATTCCTTGTTGTCCAGAATTTTGGTGGTACGCTCAAGCGGGTCCCTTTGTGCTTGAGCGGAGTTTGATTTTTGGTTGTACGCTCGAGCGGGTCTTTTTGCGCTTGAGTGTAGTTTTCACACTTTCAGCATTTCGTGCCTCTGCAAAACTTCTGCAAGTGTGTTTTTCACGCTCAAGCGGATTTTCTTACGCTCGAGCAGGTCACGCTCGAGCGGGTAGTTCATTTTCTATAAAAGTACTGGAAGGGGGAAATCTACGCTCAAACGGCTTTCCCTTTGCGCTCGAGCGGGTGTGTTTTGCAGTTGTGTCTTGGCGCTCGAGTGGGTATCTTCACGCTCGAGCGGGTCCAGTTTTTTGTTCTTGACGCTCGAACGTCCTATTCTCCGCTCGAGCGTGTCATACGTATACAAGATCTCAGCTGGGTCTTTTTAGATCACTTTTTCACTTTCACTCTCTCTCTCTTACTTTCTAAAAACCTTTTTTGAGAGCTCCTCTCTCTAGAATCTACCTTCTCTCTAAGGTTTGATCTAGTTAGGGTGATCCACTCTTTTGGTGTCTTTGTTAAAAGTGTAGAGCTTGTTGAGAGCCACCTATCCATCCGAAAATTTCTTGGTTTGGAGCATTTCGAGATTTCTCCATCATCTCCATTGGTTTCATCTCTTGAGGTAGGGGTTCCTACTCATCTTTATGGGCTTTGACATGAATATTGAGCTTTTGTATAGATGGTTTTGGATTTTGGAAGTTAGGGTTTTAAATGTGTAATTTTTAGACAAAGGGGTTTTGTTTCTTTTGAACCATAAATGTGTATTTGGGTGTCAAAATGAGTATATTGATGTGTGTTGATAATATTTGGACCATTGGGTCAAAATTGAGAAAAATGGGAAAAATGCCATGTTTGGGTGTATTTGGGTCATTAGTGTAATTAATGACACTTATAATGAAAATGTGAAATTGAGTTGAAAATAATGAAATTGGCTCAATATGAGATGGAATAGTGAAGTTTGGATTTATTAATCGCTTACTCTTGAAAATGTTGATAAATTACTTGTTGATGTATTTATTATCTGTTTAGAAATAATTGTTTGGGCTATCGGTGAAAGATAGTCTTGATTGTTGTTATAGCGATCCCAAGTTTTACTCCTTATTGTACAGTGATCCGAACTTGTTTCCGTGGATGTTAGTAGTTGTTTATATCTTGTTTGCATCCTTTCGTACTTTGTATTTGAGTTATAGGATGTGTTAGACAGGTTTGTTACAGGTTGGTTGTGTTTGGGAGCAAATGGTTGCTGCCCAGAATTTTGGTCTTTCGCTCGAGCGAGCAGTTTGTCGCTCGAGCGAGCTCTTTGTTTTGGATCCTTCGCTCGAGCCAGGGTTTGGTCGCTCAAGTGAGAGTTGAGTTTTGTGTCTGGTGGATCGAGCGAGAAGTCTTGCGCTCGAGCATGCGTCTGCGTCTCATTTTGACCTGAGAGCTATGTTTCTTGGCTCTAGCGAGCGAGGTGTATGTTTTGAGTTTCCTCGCTCGAGCGAGCATTCTGTCGCTCGAGCGTGCTTCTGGGTTGCAGACCTGAAGCTTCGAGTTATTAGCTCGAGCGAGACTTTCTTCGCTCGAGCGAGTATTTTTTGTGTCTGGTCGCTCGAGCGACCAATCTTTCGCTCGAGCGAGCCTGTTTTATATCAGCAGACAGCAGCGATTTTAACTTCACTTTTTCATCCCCTTTTCTTTTTCAAACCCTAGATCCGAGACTCTCTCTCTCTAAACCTGTTCTCTCTCTAAGATTTGATCTACCTGGGGTGAGTTTCTGCCCTTAGTCCTTTATTAAAAAGATAGAGTGGGTTGAGGGTTTTGATTTAATCTGAAAAACTTGGGATTTGGAGCACGTTGGTCTTTGGTCTTCATCTCCGTTTGAGCTCAAACTTCGAGGTAGGGATATCCTACTCCTCTTTATGAACTTTGTCTTTGAATTTTAGCGTTTTGAGATGTTGGGGGTTGTTGGGTAATTTTGAGACAGTTTGGGTCTTTTGTGTAATTTTACGAAAGATGGGGTTTTTATTTATAATAAACCAATATGCATGTTTGGCATAGAGAAATGAGTTAAATGATAGATTATGGATGAAAATGGAACCTTAGGGTTGTTATGTAACTTATGGGAAAAATATCCTAATTACATAGTTAAATTAATTGGTATAATTAATTTGAAGAAAAGAGGAATTGAATTGAGAATGTTGGAATTGGATGTGTATGGGATTAAAGGGTGTAGTTAGATTCATTCATCGCTCACCTAGTTGAAATGTTGATTATATATCCATTTGGTGCATTTATTTTCGGTATAGAAATAACTGCTTTGGGCTATCGGTGGAGGATAGTCTTGATTGTTGTAGACAGTGCATGATGATTAAACTAAAACTAATCGATTGAGTATGCTATCGAATATAGCGACTGGAATAGTACATTAACTTTATGTATTAATTGATTGTATATGATCTATGTTTATATACATGTGTTGTGTGGGAGGAGATAGGGGATATACTCCACGGTTTAGGGGAAGATAGGGGATGGACCTCTAAATCGGATTTTGTGTGACATTGATACAGCACTACAATGTGTATCAAGTGTTAATTATGGAAGTGTTCGAATTGATTTGATATAGCACTAAAATGTATATCGTTATCAATGGTGAAGTATAGAAGTAATTCTATGTTATGTTGATACAGCACCGAAATGTGTATCTTTCGTAAAGTGTGGAAATGGTTTATGTGTTATCGATACAGCACTAAAATGTGTATCCATCATGAAATTCGAAAGTGTTTTAAAGATGAGTCTTAATCTCATTAAATTATTTGGCTAGGTGTTGAGCCTTGTTTTCAAACTCAAAGTTGAAAAAGAACTAGGAAATGAAATGTAACATGGACTTAATGTCATGAAACCGGAATGTGATATATGTGAATGTATCTGTGTTGACCATCTATCAACTGCTAATCTTTTAGTCATTGTTCATAGCTGGTTTAGTTTATGTCTACTGGGCTGTGGCTCACCTTTTATGGGACATCATTTTCAGGTACAGATAGCATGCCACCTCCAAGGACATAGCTTGGAAGGCTAGAGGAAGATAGGCTTTTGTCGTTTTGTTATCTTTTGGATGTATTACATGTAAATTCAAGCCAAGGGCTTAATGTGTATTTGAGTTAGTACTCTCCTTTTTGTAACCAAGTGTTAACTTGGAAAGCTGTAAGCCCGTAGGGCATTTGCTTTTATTGTTAACATGTAATACTCATTGTAATGAACTACTCTGATGAATAGAAGAATAATTATCTTTTATATCAATGTATGTCTAAATTGATGGGTTTTAATGTTATTATTTTGAGGGCGTTACAACTTGGTATCAGAGCGTACCAGGTTCGAATACATTGGGTACGTGGGAAGTGATTAGTATCACAATGGGTTCGTCTCGCTTGTTAGAGACGTATGTGTGACATTATGTGTTTATTTAATAACATGTTTATGTGACTATGTGGGTATGTGATTTAGTTTCTAGGATGTTGATTGAATCCTTGGGTTTCTGGGAGTCCTATTGGAAAAGCACTTGATTAATGCTGTTTCAAACTGGAACTCTAGCAACACCTCAGGACTATCATTATCCAGAAATGAAATTCGTAAGTGCTTATGTGTTTATGTGCTTACGTGGAGTGAATTACAGTTGTCTATGCATTAGGACGCGAGTGTTTAGTTTCGGCACATTTTTGAATGTGCTAATGTTCTTCGTTACCTTTATTAGGATGTCAGGACGAGGACGTGGTGGTAGGCGAGGTAGGCCTAGGAGGCAGGAGGTGCCTATACCGGATGATATTCCGGCGCAGCAGGAGGGTGTTGGCCAGGCCAATGTGGCCGAGCCAGCAGGTCAGCAGGCCATGGGCGCCTTAGCCCGCGAGATGGCAAGAGCATTGAGAGCATCCATGGACATTCTCAGAGCTGAGAATCAAGTCCAGGCTCAGGTTGTTGATGCAGGGCTTTCTTTTCTGAAGAAGGAGTTCTTCCGGTCAAATCCGGATAAGTTTTTGCGGGATCTGAAGGAGCCACTTAAGGCTGATGAGTGGCTGGAGCAGATGAGTAAGACGTTTGAGATGCTTGGCATCGAAGACGGGACTTTGAAAGTGACCTTGGCATCTTTCCAGCTTAAGGGGGATGCGGGTCAGTGGTGGAAATTCATGAAGGGTCGTATTGGTGGCACTTGGGAGGCTTTTGTGGGTGCTTTCCAGGAGAAGTTCTTATCTCCAGCAGTCAGGGAGAAGCTGAGAGACCAGTTCTGCCAGCTTTTGCAGTTGAGTTCTTCAGTGGCCAAGTATGAGGCTGCTTTTACTAGCTTGTCCAGGTTCGCACCTGAACTTGTGGCGTCCGAGGAACGCCGCTGTATCGAGTTTGAGAAGAGGTTGAGGCGCGGCTTCAAGATGAGAGTTGGTGGTTCTATGATCCGAGACTATGGGCGGTTGGTTGATGCTGCAGCCCATATGGAGATCATGATGTAGGAGGAGGAGGGACAGAGAGGCTCCAAGAGGAGCCAGGATGGTCAGGGTAATAGCAAGAGACAGATGGGTGCTAACCCTCAGCAGTCTCAGGGTGGTGTTACTAGATCGACCTTTCCAGTGCCGAGAGTAGGCTCGAGGAGAGGCAATCAGGGGGATTTTACCTGTTACAAGTGAGGTCAGCTGGGCCACAAGGCATCAGTTTGCCCACAGAGGGGAGGAGGTCAGCGAGCTGCTTCTTCTTCGGCTAGACCGCAGAGCCAGAGTCAGGGCAGGGGTCAGCCACTGTTTTGTTATCAGTGTGGTCAGACGGCGCACCTGAAGAGGTTTTGCCCGCAGTTGAGTGGCACATCTGGTGCATCTGGGCAGAGGCAGAGTCTTCAGCTAGCTCAGTCAGTGCAGGCCTCGAGGGCCAATCAGGGGGCTTCATCGTCCCAGTCTGTGCAGCAGTCGTATGCTCCGAGGGGTGAGCAGGTAGATCAGGGGCCTTCAGGGCGCATGTATGCTGTTACCGCGCAGGACCTGGTACCGGTTCCATTAGTTGTGAGAGGTACTTTTCTGTTTTGCAACTCGGTTGCTAGTGTATTGATTGATACGGGTGCGTCTCATTCCTTTGTATCTACTGCATTTACATTTGTTTTGGAATTGCAGTTGGCACAATTAGCATCTCCTATATGTGTTGTATCACCTCTTGGGGGTGAATTGATTTTGAAGCACGGATGTAGAGGTTGTGATATAGAGGTCGCCGATCATCGGCTTCCATTCCCTTTTATAGTTATGCCCATGAAGGGTTTTGATGTTATTTTGGGAATGGACTGGCTATCGTCATATCGGGCTGTTATCGATTGCTACCGCTAGAGGGTCACAGTATGTACCTTGAGCGGGGAGTGTTTTCATTTCTTGGGGGATCGGGTTGGTAGTGTGTTGCCACCGGTGTATGATCCGCGAGGGCGGAGTGAGCTTAGTGGTCTTCTTGCTAGCCTTTTGAGTAGTGAGTGTGATGAGACCCAGATTGTATTACCGAGAGTGGTTTGTGAGTATTCGGATGTTTTTTCTGAGGATCTCGTTGGTTTGCCACCTCACCATGAGATTGAGTTCTCCATTGATTTAGTGCCCAGCACGGCGCCGATTTCTATGGCACCTTACCGTTTTGCCCCAGCCGAGTTGAGTGAGTTGAAGATTCAGCTCCAAGAGTTGCTAGATAAGGGCTTTGTTCGCCCTAGTGTTTCGCCGTGGGAAGCACCGACCCTCTTTTCTAAAAAGAAAGATGGTGCCTTGAGACTTTGTATCGACTACCGGAAGTTGAATCGGGTTACGGTCAAGAATAAGTACCCTATGCCCCGTATAGATGATCTATTTGACTAGTTGAAGGGTTCCCGTTGTTTCTCTAAGATAGACTTGAGATCGGGTTACCACCAGTTGAGGGTCAGGGAGGAGGATATTCCGAAGACGGCATTCCGTACGCGGTATGGCCATTATGAGTTTCTGGTGATGCTATTTGGGCTCACCAATGCACCGGCAGTCTTTATGGATTTGATGAATTGGATCTTCCGGGAATTCTTAGATCGCTTTGTGGTCGTTTTTGTGGCCGACATTCTCATCTATTCACCTTCAGAGGAGGAGCACGAGGAACACTTGCGAGTGGTGCTCGAGTTACTTAGAACCCATAGGCTGTATGCCAAGTTTGGGAAGTGTGAGTTCTGGCTAGGAGAAGTCAAGTTCTTTGGCCATGTGGTTTCTGGGGAAGGGGTGTTTGTTGATACATCCAAGATTGAGGCAGTGCAAGATTGGGCACAGCCTAAGAGTGTGTTTGAGATCCGCAGTTTTCTGGGATTAGCTGGGTATTACTGCCGGTTTGTGAAGGATTTCTCCAAGATAGCTTCACCGTTCACTAGACTGACTCGGAAGGGAGTCAAATTTGTATGGAGTGAGACTTGTGAAAAGTCATTCTAAGAGCTGAAAGTTAGATTGACCACCGCTCCGGTCTTGATTATTCCGGAGAGAGGGTTGGGTTATGCAGTCTATTGTGATGCCTCACGAGAGGGTTTGGGTTGTGTGTTGATGCAAGAAGGGAAAGTGGTTGCCTATGGCTCACGTCAGTTGAAAATACACGAGAAGAATTACCCTACACATGACCTAGAACTAGCAGTAGTGATCTTTGCCTTGAAAATCTGGAGGCATTACCTTTATGGTGAGAGATTCGAGGTGTTCTCGGATCATAAGAGTCTGAAATATCTGTTTACACAGAAAGACTTGAACTTGAGGCAGAGGAGGTGGATGGAGTTTATTAAGGATTACGACTATGAGTTGCACTATCATCCGGGGAAGGCCAATGTTGTGGCCGATGCCCTTAGCAGGAAATCCATTAGCGATGTAGCTTGTATAGCCATCCGGGAGTGGGAGATGTTAGGTGCGCTTGGCGAGTTTGATTTGCTTCTGGGAGAATCCGTTGAGGCTACGGCCTTGTTTTCTGTTGTTGCTCAGCCTACACTTGTGACTCGAATGTTAGAGGCACAGAGAGGTGACCTTTAGGTAGAGTCCCTTCGAGAGAAGATCTCCAGCGAGAAAGTTGAGAAGGGTTTGTCTGAGTATCCCGACCAGAGTGTGAGATACCGAGACCGATTGTTTGTGCCGGAGTCCTGCCCCTTGCGTAGATCTACTTGTTGTTAATAGATCCAGGGGTCACGGAGAGGAGGTACTCCGAGAGTTTCACCATTCACGGCTTGCGGTGCATCTGGGAGGCACCAAGATGTATCGTGATTTGGGGCGCCAGTTTTGGTGGAGGGGTATAAAGAGAGATGTGGCAGTTTTCGTGTCGAAGTGCCTTACTTGTCAGCAAGTGAAGGCCGAACATCAGAGGCCAGCGGGTTTGTTACAATCCTTGCCTATTGCCGAGTGAAAGTGGAAGCATGTTACTATGGGGGTAAGACTTGGGGGTTGAGAGATGTTAATAAATGGTAAGATTTTTTTTTTTAAATCAAAAAATCAGGAAATTTAGATTGGGAGATTAGAGCTCCCACAAGGCTTGGGGTTAAAAACCCCATTTTGCTTAATATATAGTACTAGCCTATCATCCGTGCTATGCACAGAATAATTATAGATATTTATATTTATTTTAGATTTTTTTAATATATAAATTATGTTTTTTAAGATTTTTTTCTTATCACTAACCATAGTGTATGGGGGAAGTTGAAAAGGGTATTGCAGTAACTATACACGAATTGTATCTATAATTATTTGTATGAGGGGATTTTAAATGCTGATCAGAGGATTTTGACCAAATCAATAATTGCAGGCATGTGGAAAGATATGTGGATTGAAAAAAGTTAATAAATGCTGATCAGGAAATTTTGACCAAATCAATAAATGCTGAATTTTTTTTTTTAAATAAAAAATTTTAAAAATTCAGATTGGGATATTGAAGCTCCCATAGGCCTTGAGGGTTAAAAATCCCCTTTTGCTTAATATATAGTATAGATATAGATAGATAGATAGATGGATAGATATATCTTTTTATTTTTGTGTGGTTTCTATTCGGGTATTTTTTTTTCAATTGATTTAAGATGGAGTTGTGAGTATCTTTTTTTTTTTTTAAATTTAATTTATCTGTGGTTTCCATTTGTTTTTAATTATTATTATTTAGGTAAGTTATGATGTGAGTTAGATATGTGATAAACATGTGAGTTTTATTGATTTAAAGTTCATTTAGATAAACTTTAAAGATTTTTTTTTAGTTTTTTAGTTTTTTGTGTTATGTTATAATATAATATATAAAATATAGGTAGATATCTACAACTTTAATAGAAAATATTATCTGATTTTTTGGGGAAGAGAAAATTTGTGAGAGAGATTAGGAGGGAGAGATTATGAAATATTTTTGTTATTAAATAAATAAATCAGTCAATAATTTTTTTTAATCTATTTTGTAAATTAAAAATCAATAATTTTGGAAAATTGATTAATTTGTCCCATTAAGTGATTTAAAATTTTGATAGATATACATTAAAAAAAAAACATAATTATATTATTAAATCATAATTCAAATTTAGATGTTATATCTTTTTGAGATCTATAGCAAATTCTTATCTTTTTTATTTTTATTTTTGTGTGTAACCATAGCGTATGAGAGAAATTGAAAAGATTGTTGCAATAATTATGAGAGAAGTCAAAAGGGATTGTAGGTTGAGAAAAGTCAATAAATGCTGAGGTTGGGTTGGGAGAAGTCAATAAATGCTGAGGTTTTTTTTTTTTAAATTAAAAAATTAGAAAATTAGGATTAGGAGATTGGAGCTCCCACAGGCCTTGGGGTTAAAAACCCCATTTTGCTTAATATATAGTATAGATAGATAGATGCACGGGATAATTATAGATATTTTATATTTGTTTTAGATTTTTTTAATATATAAATTATGTTTTTTAAGATTTTTTATAAAAATAATTTAACAATCTTATCACTAACCATAGTATATGGGAGAAGTTGAAAAGGGTACTGCAGTAACTATACATGGATTGTATCTATAATTATTTGTATGATGAGATTTTAAATGCTGATTAGGAGATTTGACCAAATCAATAAATGTAGGCATGTGGAAATACACGTGGATTAAAAAAATTTAATAAATGCTGATCAGAGGATTTTGATCAAATCAATAAATGCTGAGATTTTTTTTAAATAAAAAATAAAAAATATAGAAAATTCAGATTGGGATATTGAACCTCTTACAGGCCTTGGGGGTTAAAAACCCTATTTTGCTTAATATATAGTATAGATAATATATAATATATATATATATATATATATAGATTATAAAATGAGAAAAATAAAGTATTATCTTATTATAATGGAGGAGATCTTATAAAAAAATGTGCAGACATAAATGCCCTCCTATTTTATTGTGTTTATAATTATCTATATATGTGAATTGTGATTTTTAAATGTTTTTTTTTAAATGTCTTCTTTTTTTCCTTTTTTATATTATATTAAAGTTTAATATTTTGATAAGAATCATATGTGTTGGACTTTTCAAGGAATTAAATATCTTTTTCTAACTATATTATATTAAAGTTTAATATTTTGATAATAATTATATGTGTTGGACTTTTCAAGAAATTTTTTTTTTATGTTTATTTTTAATGCATTAAAGTGTTATTATGAGGGATAATAATCATATGTGTTGGGATTTTTCAAGGAATTCATGTGTTGGATTTCAAAGAATTTTTTTTTATGCTTGTTTTTAATGCATTAAAGTGTTATTATGAGAGTAAGACTTGGGAGTTGGGAGATGTTAATAAATGCTAAGATTTTATTTATTTTTTAAATCAAAAATTAGAAAATTTAGATGGGAAAAGTTAGGGATCATGAAATTTTTTTCATGAAAGTGATCATGAAAAATTTATGATTATTGAATTATCTTGATTAGTGTGTGGTGTTTTATTCTAAGTGTAATCTAAGGGTCACAAAGCTTTCATGATTATTTTCATGAAAGGTTTTTCATGATACCTAGCATTGCTGAATTTAGATTGGGAGATTGGAGCTCCCACAAGGCTTGGGGTTAAAAACCTCATTTTGCTTAATATATAGTATTAGCCTATCACCCGTGCTATGCACGGATTGTATTTACAATTATCTATATATGTGAATTTTGATTTTTAAATATTTTTTTAAAATGTTTTCTTTTTTTCCTTTTTTATATTATATTAAATTTTAATATTTTGATAATAATTATATGTGTTGGACTTTTCAACGAATTAAATGTCTTTTTTTTATTATATTATATTAAAGTTTAATATTTTGATAATAATCATATGTGTTGGACTTTTCAAGAAATTTTTTTTATGCTTGTTCTTAATGCAATAAAATATTATTATGAGGGATAATAATCATATGTATTGAAACTTTTCAAGGAATTTATATGTGTTGGATTTCAAAGAATTTTTTTTTATGTTTATTCTTAATGCATTAAAGTGTTATTATGATGGAAAAACTTGGAAGTTGGGAGAAGTTAATAAATGCTAAGATTTTTTTTTTAAATCAAAAAATCAGAAAATTTAGATTGGGAGATTGGAGCTCCCACAAGGCTTGGCATTAAAAATCTCCTTTTACTTAATATATAGTATAGACTAGCATATCACCCGTACTATGTACGGGGTGTGTTTATAATTATCTATATATGTGAATTGAGATTTTCTATAGCGATCTCAGTTTCCTCTTTTCTTTAATTGTTGTATTCGGACTTAGGGTCCGTGGAGTTGGTGGTTGTGTATATCTTGTTTACATCCTTTACTCTTTGTATTTGAGTCTTGGGTTGTATTGGGCAGGTTTGAAACAGGTTGGTTGAGCTTAGAAACCAAAAGTAGTTGCCCAGATTTTTGCCTTCACGCTCGAGCGAAGCTTTTGACGCTCGAGCGAGCCATTCGTTGTTGTTTCTCCGCTCGAGCGGGTGTTTTGACGCTCGAGCGTGATTTTCCATCTCCCAGTATTTTCTTCTGCAGTGTTGGACGCTCGAGTGGGAGTTTGTGTGTGACGCTCGAGCGGGGAGTTGGACGCTCGAGCGGGGACCTGGTTCTGCAAAAGTTGTAGGAGTGTGTATCCGGCGCTTGAGCAGCGGTTTGGACGCTCGAGCGGGAGTCTGTGAGTGACGCTCGAGTGGGAGTTTCCACGCTCGAGCGGGGCGACTCTTATATAAAACCAAGATCTGACTTTTTGGATCACTTTTTCAACTCCATTTCTTTTTCTTACTTTTCCAAACCTCCATTAGAGAGCTTCTCTTACTAGAACCTTGCCTTCTCTCTATGTATTGATCTAGTAGGAGTTGTTTCCTCACTTTTGGTCTTTACAAAAGTTGGGTTGATCGTCGAGGGCTACCTTTTGATCCGAGAAATTTAGAATTTGGAGCACTTTCGTTTTCTTCATCTTCTTCGTTGGGTGTCATCTTTTGAGGTAGGGATTCCTACTCACTACTATGGGTTTTGACCTAGATTTTTGGGCATTTTGTTAAATGGTTGATTTTGGAAAATTAGGGTTTGAAAATGTTAAAAGAGGGTTTTGTTATTTTGATTCTAAAATGTGTATCTTGGGTTTCAAAATGATGATTTTGTTGTTGGTTGTTGATATTTGAACCGTTGGGTTGATATTGGGAAATGGGGTAGAAAACCCTAATTTGTTGTATAAATTAATTGGTGTAATTAATTTGGGAATATTGTTGTTATTTGGAATTGAGTTGGAAATAATGAAATTGGCTCATTATATTGTAAAACGGTGGAGTTGGATTTATTAATCGCTTACCTTTGAAAACATTGATATTTTATCTGTTGGAGCTTTTATTATCTGTTTAGAAATAATTGTTTTGGGCTATCGGTGGAGGGTAGTTATGATTGTTGTAGACAATGCATGATGATTAGGCAAACTAAAACTAATCAATTTGATATGTCATAGAGTATGACGGTTAACAGAATACATTGACGTTATGTATTGTTTGATTGTGTATATGACCTATGTGTATATACGTTGTGTGTGTGTGGGAGGAGATATGGGATGTACTCCACGGTTTAGGGGAAGATGGGGGATGGACCTCTAAACCGGATGTCGTATGGGAGGAGATAGGGGATGGACTTCGCTGATACAGCTCATATGCCTATCAGTTAATGTGTTGATACAGCTCTTATGCTTATCTATGGAAGTGTTGATATAGCTCATATGCTTATCTGTTGAAGTGTGGATATAGCTTGTATGCTTATTTGTTGAAATGTTGATATAGCTTATATGCTCATCTATCGAAGTATTGATATAGCTAGTATTCTTATCTAATGTAAAACGAGAAACGTTTAATATGAGTCACTGTCTCATATAAGTTGTTGGCCAGGTTCTAAGCTGTTGTTGTGAATTGTGAATTTAGTAAGGCATGGGAAATGAAATGAAACATGGATATAGTAGTCATGTAATGGAAATGGGTTATGAATTGATTGATGAGAATTAAACATTTATCAATTGCTAATGTCTTAGTTATTGCTCATACTGTGTTTAGCATATCTCTACTAGGCGTTGGCTCACCTTATATGGGACATTATTTTCAGGTACAGGTAGCATGCCACCTCCAAGGACTTAGCTTGGATGGATATGGGAGTTGAAGACTCTTTTTGATTATTTTGTTTGTATTACATGTATATCAAGCCAAGGGCTTATTTTGTATAGAGTTAGTACTCTTCTTTTGTGTAACCAAGTGTTGACTTGAAAGCTGTAAGCCCGTAGGGCATTTGTTTTTGTTGTTAACATATAATACTGTTGTAAGAACTACTCTGATGAATGGAAAGATGTTGATTTTCTTATATCACTGCATGTATAAATGATGGGTTTTATGTATTATTTTGAGGGCGGTACAACTTGGTATCAGAGCGTACCGGGTTCGAATACTTTGGGTACGTGGGAAGTGATTAGTATCACAATGGGTTTGTCTCGCTTGTTAGAGACTTAGATGTAATGTTATATGCTTATGTGCTAACATGCTTATGTGACTACTTGGGTATAGGATTTGATTTCTAGGATATTGATTGGATCCTTGGGTTTCTGTGAGTCTTGTTGGAAAAGCACTTGATCAATGCTGTTTCTAACCGGAACTCTAGTAACGCCTCGGGACTATTATTATCCGGGAATGAAATTCGTAAGTGCTTATGTGTTTATGTGCTTACGTGGAGTGAATTACAGTTGTCCATGCATTAGGACGCGAGTGTTTAGTTTCGGCACATTTATGAATGTGCTAACGTCTTCGTTACCTTTAATAGGATGTCAGGACGAGGACGAGGTGGTAGGCATGGTAGGCCTAGGAGGCAGGAAGTACCTTTACCGAATGACGTTCTGGCAGTACAGGAGGGAGTTGGTCAGGCCAATGTGGCCGAGCCAGCGGGTCAGCAGGCTATGAGCGCCTTGGCCCGAGAGATAGCAGGAGCTTTGGGTATTCTCAAAGCTGAGAATCAGGTTGTTGAGGCAGACCTTGTTTCTTGAAGAGGGAGTTCTTCCGGTCTAATTCGGATGAGTTTATTGGGGATCCGAAAGAGCCACTTAAGGCTGACGAGTAGTTGGAGCAGATGAGTAAGACGTTCGAGATGCTTGGCATTGAGAACGGAGCATTGAAGGTTACCTTGGCATCCTTCCAGCTTAAGGGAGATGCGGGTCAATGGTGGAAGTACAAGAAGGGCCGTGTTGGTGGTACATGGGGGGCTTTTGTAGATGCCTTCCAGGAGAAGTTCTTATCTTCAGCTACTAGGGAGAAGCTAAGGGAACAGTTTTACCAGCTTAAACAGCAAGGCTTGTCAGTGGCCGAGTTTGAGGCTACATTTACCAGTTTGTCCAGGTTTGCACCTGAACTTGTGGCGTCCGAGGAACGCCGTTGCTTTGAGTTTAAGCGGAAGTTGAGGCGTGGGCTCAAGTTGAGGGTTGGAGGGTCTTTTATCCGAGAGTATAGACGTTTGGTGGATGTTGCAGCTCATATAGAAATTATCATGCAGGATGAGGATGAAGGGCAGAGAGGTTCCAAGAGGAGCCAAGATGGTCAGGGTGATGGCAAGAGACAGAGAGGTTCTAACCCTCAGCAGTCTCATGGTGGTTTGGCTAGATCGGCCTTCCCAGTGCCGAGTGCAGGCTCCGGGAGAGGTAATCAGGGAGGTTTGACTTGTTTCACATGTGGCCAGCTGGGTCACAAGTCTTTGGTTTGCCCGCAGAAGGGAGGGGGTCAGTGAGCTGCTTCTTCTTCAGCTAGACCTCAAGGCCAGAGTCAGGGCAGGGGCCAGCCTTTGTCTTGTTATCAGTGTGGTCAGCCTGGACATCTGAAGAGGTTTTGCCCACAGTTGAGTGCCACTTCAGGAGCGTCTGGTTCTAGGCAGACGTAGAGTTATCAGCCAATACAGTCTGTGCAGGCCTCGAGGACCAATCCGGGAGCTTCGTCATCCTAGTCTGTGCAGCAGTCTTTTGCTCCTAGAGGTAAGCAGGTGGATCAGGGGCCTACAGGGCGCGTGTATGCTGTTACCGCGCAGGACCTGGTACTGGTTCCATCAGTTGTGAGAGGTACCTTTTTGTTTTGCAACTCGGTTGCTAGTGTATTGATTGATACGGGTGCATCTCATTCCTTTGTATCTGCTGCATTTGCATCTGTTTTAGAGTTGGAGTTGGCATAATTAGCATCTCCTATATGTATTGTATCACCTGTTGAGGGTGAATTGATTTTGAAGCACGGATGTAGAGGTTGTGATATAGAGGTCACCGATCATCGGCTTCTTTTTCCCTTTGTTGTTATGCCCATGAAGGATTTCGATGTTATTTTGGGTATGGACTGGTTATCATCATACCGGGCTGTTATTGATTGCTACCGCCAAAGGGTCACAGTTTGTACCTTGAGCGGGGAGTGTTTTCATTTCTTGGGGGATCGGGTTGGTAGTGTGTTGCCATTGGTGTATGATCCGCGAGGGCAGAGTGAGCTTAGTGGTCTACTTGCTAGCTTTATGAGTGGTGAGTGTGATGAGACCCATATTGTATTGCCGAGGGTGGTTTGTGAGTATTCAGATGTTTTTCCCAAGGATCTCGTTAGTTTGCCATCTCACCGAGAGATAGAGTTCTCTATTGATTTAGTGCCCGGCACGGCACCGATTTCTATGGCACCTTATCGGGCTTACAACTTTCCAAGCCAACAAAAGTAAATGTCCTACGGGCTTACAACTTTCCAAGCCAACACTTGGTTACAACAAAATGAGAGTTCTAACTCTTTATACAAAATAAGTCATTGGCTTTGATTTACATGTAACACCAAAATAACAAAACGATCAAAAGAGTCTTCGACTCCCAAAACCTTCCAAGCTATGTCCTTGGAGGTGGCATAACTCCTGAACCTGAAAATGATGTCCCATATAGGGTGAGCCAACGTCCAGTAGAGATATGCTAAACATAATATGAGCAATAACTAAAACATTGGCATTTGATAAATCTTTAACTCATATAAACAAATATACATCTCATTCCATTTCATTATCCAAACCAATTCATAGATATGGTTCCCTATTTAGCCAGATAGTTCATAATGAGACTGCAATTCATATCAACAATACTTCAACAATTCAATTTCAAATGAGACTACAACTCATATTATGATCACTTCAATACTTCAATTCATCTACGTTATACAAACGCAATAAAGGTTTCGGGACTTTCACCCTGGACACTCTGGCTAACTTAATTATCACTGGAGTCCATCCCCTATCTCATCCCAAATCTAGTTTAGGAGTACATCGCCTATCTCCTCCCAAACCGTGGAGTACATCCCCTATCTCCTCCCAAACAACATACACATACAATGTATTTGAACACTTAGCATTTACAATGTTCAAGCAAAGCACATATTCAATGTGTTACTTCATCCGTCTTATTCAATGACATACTCAATTGATTCGTTTTAATTCACCTAATCATCATGCAGTATCTACAACAATCACGACTATCTTCCACCGATAGCCCAAAGCGATTATTTCTAAACAGATAATAAATTATCAAAACAAATAAATTATCTACAATTTCAAAGGGTGAGTGATTAATCAATCCAACTCCACCATTAAATCTTATATTTACCCAATTTCATTATTTCCAACTCAATTTCATATTTCCATGACTTTCCCAAATTAATTATACAAATTAATTCACCACAATAAATTAGGGCTTCTCTCCCCCTTTTCTCAACATTGACCCAAGTGCTCAAATGTCATCATTAAACATCAACAAACTCATTTTAACACCCAAAATACACTTGTATTATAGCAATCTCGGTTTTCCCTCCATTGATTATTGTATTCCGGACTCGGTTCTGTAGATGTCTGTTGTTGCATATGTTTCATTTCCGTCCTTTAATTCTTGGAATATGAGTTTAGGAATCTCTTGGGTGTGTTTGTAACAAGTTGGTTGAGCTTTAGTCCCCAATCTTGTTGCCCAGATTTTTGGTGATCCGCTTGAGCGGGTTCTTTTTGCGCTCGAGCGGAGTTTACACACTTTCAGCATTTTGTGCGTCTGCAAAAGTACTGCAGAAGTGTTTTTTACACTTGAGCGGGTTTGAGCTCGAGCGACTATTTTGCGCTCGAGCGGGTGTCTGAAATCTTTAAAAGTACTTGGAGGAGTGTATTCTACGCTCGAGCGGGTACCTTTGCGCTCGAGTGGGTGGTGTTTTGTTATTGTGCCTTGGCGCTCGAGCGGGTGTTTTTGCGCTCGAGCAGGTGAAGTTTTTGTGTCTTACGCTCGATTGTCCTATTCTTCACTCGAGCGGACTATATGTATATCAGATCCCGACTGTGATATTTTAAATCACTTTTCACAAACTCTCTCTCTCTAACTTTCCAAAAACCTAGTTTGAGAGCTTCTCTCACCACAACATAACTTCTCTCTTCGAAATCATCTATCTCTAGTGATCTTCCACCCTTGTTCCTTTGTTAAAAGTGTGGAGCTTGGCTTGATCTTCATTTAGATCTGAAAATCAATGGATTTGGAGCACATTCGGGTTCCTCATCATCTTCTTTGGGTCTCTTCTCTTGAGGTAGGGATAACTACTCACATTTATGGTCTTTGACATAAACATGTAGTCATTTTGATTTAATGTTGTAGTTGGGAAATTTTAGGTGTTAGGGTTTCAAATCTTGAAATGTGTAAAGAGGGGTTTTTGTTCCTTTGAACTATACACGTGTATTTGGGTCTCAAAATGAGGTTATTGATGTCTATTGAGGATATTTGGACCTTTGGGTCAATATTGAGAAAAATGGGAGAATACCTTAGTTGGGTCATTAGTGTAATTAATGACATTAATTATGATAATGTGAAATTGGTTTGGAAATAATGAAATTGAGAAATTATGAGATGGAACGGTGTAGTTGGATTAATTAATCACTCACTTTTGAAGTAATGGATAATTTATCTGTTTGATGAAATTATTATCTGTTTAGAAATAATTGTTTTGGGCTATCGGTGGAGGATAGTTTTGATTGTTGTAAATACTGCATGATGATTAGGTGAATTAAAACTAATCAATTGATTATGTCATTGAATATGACGGATGAAATAACACATTGAATATGTGCTTTGCTTGAACATTGTAAATGCTAAGTGTTCAAATACATTGTATATGTATGTTGTTTCGGAGGAGATAGGGGATATACTCCACGGTTTGGGAGAAGATAGGGGATGTACTCCTAAACCGGATTTGGGAGAAGATAGGGGATGAACTCCAGTGATAATTAAGTTGGCCGGAGTGTCCAGGGTGAAAGTCCCGAAACCTTTATTGCGTTTGTATAACGTAGATTGTGGAGAAGTGGTTTGGAAATACTCTTCAGATCCTGGGAGATGCTAGTGATCCTCAGCTAGTCACCTGAAAAGATACAAATACTCCGGTCGGGGGTGCCGGAATTAGCACTCCGACGGACAAGTCAGTTCAGACACTCAAGATAGCTTGTTTACTAAGTTAAGTGAAGTGATTCTTATATACCTTTCTCAACCCATTGTTCCTGTATTTATACCTGTTCCTTTTGATCCTCGGGGCTAGGGCCTACTTTCTAATCATTGTCTTTTCCATTATTCGGCCCTAAGGATTTACACTTATGCGGCACATATATTATATTCAGCTTCCCACTCTCGTAGGATACAGTCGATTAATATCAGTCTTCCAATGGTACGCACCTTCTGATTTTTCCATATATTTGGCCCCCACAATTGCCCCCCGAACTCCCCATTGACGGTAGTTAATCGGCGTGTTTGGTCTTGAATGGAAAGTTGAAATAGGTCAGGCGGCTTCGCGTACCCCAATATAGATGTCAGGATGCGCACACCTTTTCGTTCATCATTACACTTTCCCGCCTCATTTGTGCGTCTCGCATTTATTGTGATTTGAAATTTCAGTCCTTTCGAATGCACAGTTCGTCGAGTATTCGAGACTCTTGGACTGCCAGCGGATATCCCTTCTCTGACTCACATTTTCTGCAACTCTTCTCCGTCTACCGAGGACGCAGTCCTTGCGTAGATTGCGACTGCACTAGGATATTTCGGCCGTCCAAACTTACAGAAACAAAGGAGAGCAACCCACATACTTCTTCGATACGAGCCTACTTATACTACTTTTTCGGCCGCTGATAACATTCCGATTCCATCCGGCGATCAACAACTTGCGGCTCTTATCTTCCCTAGCTTCAAGAGCCTTAGGCAAGTTGGTCTTGAAGCTTCTAATTCGAGGCAAGACGTCGAGCCGGTGGTAGAGGTAGTCGCCGAACCAGCCAGAGAGTTCGCTAAGGAGGCCGAAAAGGTTAACGAGGCCCTAAACTCGGCGTTTGAGGCAGCTAGACGTAGTCAGCCTACTTCGCCATCCACTTCGGGTCGGGCGGAGTTTTCTTTTGGAGATATTTTTGGAAGTTTGGGAGACCTACTCGGTGATTTTTTTGAAGGTATGGCTGGGGAAAGCCTCACGCAGATGACTCGAAAGAAAAATGTCGAGCGCATGGCCGCCAGGAAAAAAGCTGAGGCCGCCCGTTCTGGACCTGCCTTGATTGAGTCTTTCGAACCCGTTATTGAAGAGCCGGCTCAGATTGTTGCGGTCGAAACGGCAAAAGAGGTTGAACAACCAGTCATTGAAGAACGGTTGATTCCGAAAGAGCGGGGCAAAAAGCGTAGCGCCGAGGGAGAGGTCGGTTTAGAAGACAGTCTTGCCGACAAAAGGCCTCGCTTAGAAGAATCGGACGTGGTTGTTCCTTTCATTGTTCAGCCAAAGATCAGAGACACACCGATTCCCTCTCACGCATCCATCATTACCGACCCAGCGGTAGGCTTGAGCCTGGTGGCTTCAGTCTCCCTACCAGCTGATAAGGCATCCTTTCATGCCGTGCCGGATTTGGTGGCCGTAGCCCTATCTGCAGAGTCGGCCCTTTTGGTAGGTGAACTTTGACTTGTTTTGATTTGGGTTGCCTATGGCATCTAACGATCTCAACTCGTTTTGCAGACGGTCGGCAGGATCGCTGAGTTGGGCCGCCGCCTACACGATGCCCTTGAGAGGATTGACCATTTTCAGTCAGAAGTGGTTGATGAAAAGAGCAGGCCTGAGTCTGAGATGATGAGAGCCGCGATGGAGACTGCGTGAGCCGAAATCGAAGTAGAAAGGGCTCGGACTGCCGATCATCTTCGTTTTGATGCCGAAGATAGGGCGAACGCGAGCAAAGAATCGCTTAGGCTAGCCGAGGAGGCGCTTAACAAAATGGAGACTGAGTTAGCAGAGTTGAAGGCGGCCAAGGAAAAGGCAAAATTTGAGACTTCTGCCGCATTCGAAGCAGGAAAAGGCGCCACCTTCGAGGAATACGTAAATGAAGTCCCTAAGTTTGAGAATCAGGGGTTCAAACATGGGTAGCTCAAGGCCCTTGATGCCGCTGGGGTTACATTGGCCTTGCCAATTCCTTATGAGCAGGTGGACGTTGAGCCACTTGAGTCTGACCCCGAGGATTGATCTGGGAGTCATTCGAATTTTGTGAAATGCTTTCCCTTTTAATGTATGTTTTTGTTTTTTTGTTTTGAGGACTTTTGTTGGTTCCGAGTAGTTTTCATGTATAAATTGGTTTCTGCTCAATTTATTAATGAAAATTATCTTGTTGTTTCACTACTACTTATGTGCAGTTTGTGATGTTATGTTGGTGAAAATTATCTTGTTGTTTCACTACTACTTATGCGCATTTTGTGATGTTATGTTGGTGAAGAATTTTTGTCTTTCACTACTCTAGATAGAATGATTACTCTGTTGAGCTTTCTACGATTGAATATCTTGGAAATCTTATCATTCGTATGCCGAATAGTTCGTGGGTATTATGCTGAAACGATTCATGGACTTAATCCGAATAGATTGATTAATCTGCCCTTGCCCCAGGCGGTGCATGATCATTCAGGCGCCGGATGAGACGAACTTAGGAGTTTTGAAGTCGATTCATGGGCACTACTTTAGATAGAATGATTACTCTGTTGAGCTTTCCACGATTTAATATCCTGGCAATATTGACTTATCATTCATATGCCGAATAGTTCGTGGGTATTATGCTGAAACGATTCATGCTCCGGCTGGGGCACTTAATCCGAGTAGATTGATTAATCTGCCCTTGCCCCAGGCGGTGCATGATCATTCGGGCGCCGGATGAGACGAACTTAGGAGTTTTGAAGTCGATTCATGGGCCGGCTGGGGCGATTAAGCTGAATATATTGATAAATCTATCATGCCCTTGCCCCAGGCGGTGCATGATCATGCGGGCGCCGGATGAGACGAACTTAGGAGTTTTGAAGTCGATTCATGGGCCGTCTGGGGCGATTAAGCCGAATATATCGATAGATCTATCTGCCCTTGCCCCAAGCGGGTCGATCCAGTCGGCGCAGGGCGATTGAGGTTTTCACAATTAATGAGATTGCCTCGAGGGTGCTGCCTCTGTAAAGGATAAATGATTAAAGGTACAACTTTTATGAGCACAGTAAACAACTGACTCCAGCTTTTGAAGGTATCGTAGGAATGTCGAACAGACTCTTTTTTAACAGCAGAGGGGAAGCGATGACGCTAGCTGAGCTGGGTGGAGACATGAATCGAGGTGGTGACCCTTCGCGCACAGGGAGTAGGAGTTCCAGGGATTGAGAGAGGCGTCAGTCTCCTCGACACCGAAGCAGGTCGCCCAGGCGGGACAAGCAGTCGCAGGGCAGATCTTCTCAACCTCGAGTCGAGAGGGGATCTGAGGCGAATCCATGCCCATTAAGCTTTGCGGTATTTGTGGAGAATAGACCCATGACAGAGGCGGACTCGATCGTTCGAGACCCAAATGTAACGGTCGAGTTTGCTCGACAAATTTTTCCTCCGGAGGTTCAGCAATCGATGGTAGGTCGTCAGGACTACGAAGTATTTCGTGAAGGCATTCACGGGGCGGTGAAGGGGCTTTACACTGCCTATGAAATCGGCATGCGGTTGCGCGCTGCTCGCCGAGAAATGGAGAAGAAGGAGAAACGTATTCGATGCTTGGAGGCCCACGCGAAGGCGGCTGAGCGCGAGTTAAGGAAGACCAAGGCGGCTCAGGCACAACTTGCAGGCAGGGAAACCCAATCGTGGAAGAAAGGGTTACTAGTCGGCTCATCAGTACCGCGCTTGCCGATCGTGAGACAGCGAGTATGTTCGCAATAGAGACCGCGAAGGGGAGGGCCTATGAGAAAGGTTTTCATGAAGGCCGAAAAGTTGGAATCGAAAAGACCAAGGAAAAACTTGTCGAAGAAGTTTGCCGATGTGAAAATCATGGATTTAGGCACGGTTGGATCAAGGCATCTCAAGCCGCGGAAGTTCTTCGAGCGTCGGGCATTGATTCGGCATCGCCACTCTGCTACAGTAAACATTTTCCATTTTTTGCTTTTGAAGTCGAGAAGAGTCAGGATGAGGGTGACGCCGTATAAGTATACTTATTGTAAGGTTGAAACGCAGATCAAGTTCAAAACTATGTAATGTATTGTTTGTTTTATTGAATAAAAAACGTTCTATTATAAATATTTTGTTGCAGTTCGTATTCGGCATGTATGTGTTTCGTTTTATTGGATGTTTAAATGAATGTATAAACGTTGATCGGCAGGGTCGACCCATACGTGGTACGCCGGTTTATAGGCAGGGTCGACCCATACGTGATAGCTGTTTATTCCTGGGGAAGCCGAAAGGCAGTGGGTAGAGTGGCTGCGGCAAATTCAACTCGGCTCGGGGCTTAGATTTTTGGCCAGCGCATGTGCTTCAAAAAGTCGTTTGGATAACTACGCCGTGGCGAATGTCAACCGACGTTTATTTCATGGAGTTTAGCATTAATGAAATTGCCTCGGGATTGGGGCCTCGAGATCGCTGCCAGTATTGAAAATAAAAAGAGTGGGTGCTTCGCACGGATAAACGATCACTTATTATGTGAGGTGGGATAAGTGGGGATGTTAGTTAGAGAGGCTGGGAGTTCAGCCAAACCTGGTGTTGCAATCGAGCGCGGCAGAGGACCCATCCGTATGGGAGGTAGGACGTCCAAAAGTTGGCATGAATCTTCCAGTCGTTGAAGCAGATCACCCCGAAAAGAAAGGCAACGACCATTGGGTTTATCCTTCCTTGTCCTGGATCTTTGCCTTGACATTGTCAATGGTATCAGGGGAAGTTTGGCAATGCGCAAGTCATGGGCTTGGGCAAAGTTGGCTCAAGGCTTTGCAAACCGTGGACGACTTCTGGGTGACGGGAGTTGATTCGGCGCTGCCGCTTTACCAATGCGTTTTTTTCCCTTTTTTAGATTTTGAGGTTGAAAATGGGTATTGTAATGCTCAAATGCGTGTTGCATTTATGTAACAACTGTTTGATCAAATAAAAAGTTTTATTTCAAACATTTGCGTCTTATTTTGAATTTTTTATATGCTTAGTTAAGCACCCTATTTCGGATATTGGCGTGTTTTTTGTTTTTGTTCGTACCGAAGGGTACTCCGAGTCCGGAGACTTAATCGGCCCTAAGGTGTCATGCACCAAAGGGGGCTCCAAATCCGGAGACTTAATCGGCCCTAAGGTGTTATGCACCAAAGGGGCTCCGAATCCGGAGACTGGCCAATCGTGATATCCACAAAGGGCGCTTCGAATCCGGAGTCTTAATCGGCCCTAAGGTGTCATGTACCAAAGGTTGCTCCGAATCTGGAGAATTAATCAGTCCTAAGGTGTCATGCACCAAAGGGGGCTCCGAATCCGGAGACTTAATCGGCCCTAAGGTGTCATGCACCAAAGGGGCTCCGAATCCGGAGACTTAATGTGGCCAATCGTGATATCCACGAAGGACGCTCCGAATCCGGAGTCTTAATTGGCCCTAAGGTGTCATGCACCGAAGGGGGCTCCGAATCCGAAGAATTAATCGGCCTTAAGGTGTCATGCACCAAAGGGGGCTCCGAATTCAGAGACTTAATCGGCCTTAAGTTGTCATGCACCAAAGGGGCTCCGAATCCGGAGTCTTACTCGGCCCTAAGGTGTCATGCACCAAAGGGGGCTCCGAATTCGAAGACTTACTCGGCCCTAAAGGGGCTCCGAATCCGCAGACTTAGTGTGGCCAATCGTGATATCCACGAAGGACGCTCCGAATCCGGAGTCTTAATCGGCCCTAAGGTGTTATGCACCAAAGGGGGGATTTGAATCGTCGACATGACGAGCGCTACAATGGGGTTTGAGAAATGAATTGAGCGACGAAGAAAAATGGTTTGCATTGCAGAAGTGATATATATACAAGTATCAAAGCCCACAGGTCGGGTCAGTGATAGGGTTTTCATAAAATCTCTACTTATGCCGATTGCGGGGAGCCACGGATTTCTTCAATGCCATGGGCTGTCGGGAAGCGCACAAGCTGATGATAAGTGCTCGGAACGGCCTTCATAATATGTAACCAAGTTCGCCCCATGATGACATTATACGACGAAGGGAGCTTTACGACCAGGAATGCTACTTCGACCGTTCTGGAGCCCGCTTAGATAGGTAGTTGATCTTCCCTAACGGGTACTCAGGATTCGTATTAAAGCCGAAAAATGGGTGAGGCGCCGGGGACAGATCTGACTCGTTGAGGCCGAGTTTGATGAAAGTTTGGTAATACATAACCTCTGAAGTACTCCCTGGGTCTATGAGAATGCGTTCAATGGTGAACCGATTTACGTGTAGTTTGATGACCAACGGATCGATGTGGGAAGCTGTTATGCCGCTAAGATCGGAGTCATTGAAAGTAATTGTCGGAGCTTCTCTGGGCCATTCGGTCAGAATACGTTGCTTTTGGGGGATTGGATGCGATTGAATTGTGTGCACGGTTGGGGATACAGGCAGGCTGTAGATTATATGGATCACGCCAAGTGGAGGTGAGTCCTGCCTCAAGGCTAGTGCCTTGGTTGGCTTTCCCTTTCTCACGTACTGTTGCAGTCGGCCGTCTTGCACCAATTCTTCCAGGTGATCCTTTAATGCTTAACAACTCTCAGTTTCGTGGCCATGATCTTTATGATACTCGCACCGTCTATCCCTTCTTTGCGTGTCGGGTGGCCCCACTATCTTTGACAGCCATTTGAAGAATGGAAGGTGTTGGACTTTGGTCATTATTGCAACGATTGGTTCTAACAACTCTGTGTACTTCTTGTTAGCACGCCTCGAGCGCCTGTTGTCGACTTGCAGTTGTTCATTCGTCCGGTGAGAGCATTGATTGCTTGATCGGCGAGAGTCCCGCCTTTTGTCTCGTTTAGCGCATTGCCGTGGCTCAGGGCTCGGAGGTGGCACAAAACTTATTGGTTGAGCAATTTCAGGGAGGGCTGTTTTGTTGGACATTTGTCTGGCTTTTATTATCAAAGCATCATCTTCCACTTTGCAATACTCTTCAACTTTCTTCATCAATGCCCAGACTGTTTTGGGGGGTCTTCTGGTCAGGGAACTGCGAAGAGCACTGTCAGGATGTAGTCCCATTTTGAAGGCGGTGATGGGCATGGAGTCGTTGCAAGCGTCGTCGACGAGATTGAAGCACTCCCAATAGCGCGCCGAATACGCTCTGAGCGTTTCTCCTGACTGGATCTGCATAGCCCAGAGAGAGTCGGCCTGTTTCGGCTGTACCTCGTTGGTGATGAACCTGGCCTTGAAGAATTTCTGTAATTGATGGAAGCTTTTGATCAAAGCCGGCTCCAGCTTGTAATACCACCTGACAGCTAATGGCCCTAGGCTGATGGGGAATATTCGGCACATGAGGGCTTCGTTGTCTGCATGCAATGTCATGGCCTGCTTGCAGTGACAGATATGATCAGTGGGGTCTGATTTTCTGTCGTAAAGAGTGAATGATAGAGCTTTGAACTTCTTGGGTAGGGCCGCCCTTGCAATCCGTCGGACAGAAGGATCGTGCTAGTCCTCTTCATCTGAACTGCTTCTTCTGTGCTTGTTCCTTGTATGTGGACTCTTTTCGGAGGAGCTGGAAGTTTCGGATCGTTCCTTCTTGTTGAGCTCCGTAGGTAATGAGTTGGAGTCGCTATCGGTATCCTTTGGTCGGGCTCGAGGTCGTTGTCCACCTGCCCTCGGAGGTCGCTCGGGATCTTGGCGCATGGCTTCTATGGATTTTGCTACTTCCAGGGCCAAATCTTGACGAAGACGTTCATTTTCAGCGATCATGTTCTTCAGCCTTTGTTCATTCTGCTTTGCTTGTTCCATGATCGCTTGCATTGTCTCGTGCGCTGAGGTCGTTGGTGAGTCGAAGTTCAAGGCGCGTCTTGCAGCGATGGTTTCCTTTCCGAGCATATTTGCTGGAGTGAGGTCATCTCTCTGTGCGGTCCCGTCAGGGGCTATCGGAGGATCTTCAGTCACGCTTGCCATGGATGTATTTGAGTATTCCCACATACGGCGCCAGTTGTGGAGAAGTGGTTTGGAAATACTCTTCAGATCCTGGGAGACGCTAATGATCCTCAGCTAGTCACCTGAAAAGATACAAACACTCCGGTCAGGGGTGCCGAAATTAGCACTCCGACGGACAAGTCAGTTCAGACACTCAAGATAGCTTGTTTACTAAGTTAAGTGAAGTGATTCTTACATACCTTTCTCAATCCATTGTTCCTATATTTATACCTGTTCCTTTTGATCCTCGGGGCCAGGGCCTACTTTCTAATCATTGTCCTTTCCATTATTCGGCCCTAAGGATTTACATTTATTTAGTACATATATTATATTCGGCTTCCCACTCTCATAGGATACAGTCGATTAATATCAGTCTTCCAATGGTATGCACCTTCTGATTTTTCCATATATTCGGCCCCCACATAGATGAATTGAAGTATTGAAGTGATCATAATATGAGTTGTAGTCTCATTTGAAATTGAATTGTTGAAGTATTGTTGATATGAATTGCAGTCTCATTATGAACTGTCTGGCTGAATAGGGAACCATATCTATGGATTGGTTTGGATAATGAAATGGAATGAGATGTATGTTTGTTTATATGAGTTAAACATTTATCAAATGCCAATGTTTTAGTTACTGCTCATATTATGTTTAGCATATCTTTACTGGGCATGGGCTCACCCTATATGGGACATCATTTTCAGGTTTCGGAATTATGCCACCTCCAAGGACATAGCTTGGAAGGTTTTGGGAGTTGAAGACTCTTTTGATCTTTTTGTTATTTTGGTATTACATGTAAATTCAAGTCATGGGCTTAATGTGTTTTGAGTTAGTACTCTTCTTTTTGTGTAACCAAGTGTTGACTTGGAAAGTTGTAAGTTGTTGGGCATTTACTTTTATTGTTAACATGTAATACTTTTGTAAGGAATACTTTGATGAATGGAATTATGCCTTATTCACTTATGTCTATGGATGTCATGATTGTTGGGTTTTTATGTATTATTTTGAGGGCGTTACATGTATGGGTCAAAAGAACAAACCTCTCTTTATACATTTTGAAACCCCAACACCCAAAATTCCCAACTTCAACATTTAATCAAAAGGGCCACATATTTATGTCAAAGACCATAAAAATGAGTAGTTATCCCTACCTCAAAAGAAGAGACTCAAAGGAGATGTTGAAGAAACTCGAATGTGCTCCAAACCCAATGATTTTCGGATCCAAATGAAGACCAAGCCAAGCTCCACACTTTATATAAAGGGATTAAGGTAGAAGATCACTAAAGTTAGATGGTTTCGTAGAGAGAAGTTGTATTCTAGAGAGAGGAGCTCTCAAACTAGGGTTTTGAAAAGTTAGAGAAAGAGTGTGGGTTGAAAAAGTGATTTAAAATAACACAGTCGCGATATGATATACGTATATTCCGCTCAAGCGGAGAGTAATACGCTCAAGCGTAAGACACAAAAACTGGACCCGCTCGAGCGCCTAGGCACAACAACAAAACACCACCTGCTCAAGCGCAAAGATATCCGCTCGAGCGTAGAATACACTCCTCCAGTACTTTTACAGACTTCAGACACCCACTCGAGCATAGAATACCCGCTCGAGCTCAAACCCGCTCGAACATGAAGAAATCCGCTCGAGCGTGAAAAGCACTTCTGCAGTACTTTTGCAAACGCACAAAATGCTGAAAGGATGCAAACTCCACTTGAGCGCAAAAGGACCCGCTCGAGCGGATCACCAAAAAAATCTGGGCAACAAGATTGGGGACTAAAGCTCAACCAACCTGTTCAAAACACGCCCAAGATATTTCTAAACTCAAATTCAAGGAGTTAAAGGACGGAAATGAAACATATACAACAACAGACATCCACGGAACCGAGTCCGGAGTACAACAACCAATGGAGAGAGGACCGGGATCGCTATACAATTGATAATTAAAAAACACAATAATTTATTTTTCAAAAAACATAGTGAGTTAAAAAGATCAATTACAATTTTTTTTTGGTCAAAATACAATCTAATTATTATCAATAATTGGTACATTATGTGACCCTAATGAGTACAATCCATTTTGTTTTTCAAAAAACACAGTGAGTTAAAAATCAAATCACAAATTAAGTGAATTGATAGTTAAAAAAAAACAATAATTTTTTTTCAAAAAACACAGTGGGTTAAAAAAATCAATTACAATTTTTTTTCAAAATACAATCTAATCATTATCAATAATTGGTACTTTGAAAATCAAATCAGAAATAAAAATCAAATCAAATCACAAATATTTTTATGTTATCTAACTACAATCATATGTTTTTCATAAATAATTGTAAAGAAAAACTATTAAAACAGTAAATAAAAGATTAAATCACATTAAAAAAAAGAACCATTGAACAAACTACAATCATATCACATTTTTCTCATAATAAAAAAAAATAAATAAAAGAAAAAAAGAACCATTGACTAACTACAACCACATTAAAAAAAAAAGAACCATTGAACTAACTACAATCACATTTTTTTTCTTTGTAAGTGTTTATGTTTATCTAACTTCAATCATATTAAAAATAAAATTAAAATAGTAAATAAAAAGATTAAATAACATTAAAAAAAAACCGTTGAACTAACTACGGCGTCGTTTGGGAAGTGGGTTGGCTTTTTGGCTTTTTTGGCTACTTTAGCCTGGGCTAAAAAGCTTGATTTGGGAAGGACTTTTTGGCTTTTTGGACTTTTTTTGTGAGAGAAGAGTGTAATGATTATGGGTTAGATGTGATGTTTTGTTTGTTGTGGCTAAAATAGCCTATTTTGTCTTTTATGGCTAAAATAGCCAAAAAAGTTTCCAACCCACCTTCCCAAACGGAGCCGTCACATCACATTTTTCCCATAATAAAATAAATAAATGAAAAAAAAGAACTATGAAACTAACTACAATCACATTAAAAAAAAAAAAGAATCATTCAACTAATTATAATCACATTTTTCTCTTTGTGAGGGTTTATATTTATCTAACTTCAATCATATTAAAAAATCAAATTATAATTTTTTATTCGCTAGACAAATCACAAATATTTTTATGCGCTATCTAACTACAATATTAAAATAGTAAACAAAAAGAAAAGTCAAGAAGGAGAAAACAAAAAGAAGACTTACTGTTTGCATACGTGGTCACTGAAGTTGAAAGTGTAGAAGTGAGAAGTCAAGAATGAGAAAACAAAAAGGAGACTCACTGTTTGCAATAGGTATGTGAAAAGTTAAAAATAGTGTGTGTTGTGGAGAAGTTAAAAAGACTTGGAAGAATTTAATAAGTGCTAAGTTTTTTTTTTTTCAAAAAAAAAAAAAATATTAAGAAATTAAGGTTCATATATTGGAACTCCCACAAAACTTGTGGGTTAGAGATAGATATAAATAAATAGATAGATATAGATATAGATATTTATATTTGTTTTAAATTTTTTTTAATATACAAATTATTTGTTTTGAAAAAGGTATTGCAGTAATTATGAGAGAAGTCAAAAAGTCTTGTGGGTTGAGAGAAATTAATAAATGCTGAGGTTAATTTTTTTTTAAAAAAAAACAAAAAATTAGAAAATTAGGATTGGCATATTGAAGCTCCCACAGGCCTTGGGGGTTAAAAACTCATTTTTGCTTAATATATAGTATAGTATAGACTAGCATATCACCCGTGCTATGCACGGATTGTGTTTACAATTATCTATATATGTGAATTGCGATTTTTAAATGTCTTCTTTTTTTTTAAATACCTTCTTTTTTTTTCCTTTTTTATAATATATTAAAGTTTAATATTTTGATAATAATCATATGTGTTAGACTTTTCAACGAATTAAATGTCTTTTTTTTTTAATTATATTATATTAAAGTTTAATATTTTGATAATAATCATATGTGTTGGACTTTTCAAGAAATTTTTTTTATACTTGTTCTTAATGCATTAAAGTGTTATTATGAAGGAGAATAATCATATGTGTT
Organism: Camellia japonica; assembly: GCA_030407325.1. NCBI lineage: Eukaryota > Viridiplantae > Streptophyta > Magnoliopsida > Ericales > Theaceae > Camellia > Camellia japonica. The sequence goes on along the minus strand of JAPPVO010000024.1, from coordinate 48,480,492 downwards.
GGGACTTTTCAAGGAATTCATGTGTTGGATTTCAAAGAATTTTTTTTATGCTTGTTTTAAGACTTGGGGTTTGGGAGAAGTTAATAAATGCTAAGGTTTTTTTTTTTTTTTTAAATCAAAAAATCAAGAAATTTAGATTGAGAGATTGGAGCTCCCACAAGGTGTAGACGCGCACCGCGAGAACTCCCCAATATCCGCGCGCGCGATGGGGCACGGATCTCGTCTTGTTCTCTAGGCTACTACTACAGTTCGGACTCAAATGTCACGGTTCTGAATCTAATCTCACAAAATGCAATGTGAGACCAATAAATCACCAAAGAGTCCAAATCCGACAAATTGTTTTGGAAAACTAATTTTTATAAAGAAGTGCCAAATATGGTCTGCTTTGCCAGATATAGAGTCGCCACCTAAATATTTTGTTTTAGGGGAATTTAGAAAACCCTGACTCGTGCCTAAGGCCATGTGTCCGTCATCACCAAAGTTGTCTCGGCTCGGGAACTTGGGTACGAGAGGGGAAGGTCATGCAATGAGCACCCCCGCTCGGCCGATCAAAGATCAGCTTGTACTAAGCATGATATCTTGTTTTTGAAAACACATTTGCTCTTATTCCGGTTTAATTAGCTAATCTTACTACGTAATGCGCACAGCATACAAGTATAGACTAGATCGCCTAATTTGGAACAAAACATTGCATGTTCGTTTGTGAAAATGGTTTGAAGTTTGCTACTCGCAAGTAGGCTAAATTCGGAATTCGATGAATTATTCCAATTCAAGTAGTCCAACCTTCACCCATAGGCATTTAAGCAGTTATATCAAATAAGCAGTTAGCCTCATGGCAAGCATGCTTTCATGGCAGCTTTAACACACATGCAGTATGCTAAAGCGTAAACACTCACAGTGTACTTCGAGCCAAAACAAAGAACTAGTTAGAAATCATGTATGATCCTAGTTCATGTTAAGATGACTAATGCAACACATGCAAAATGTAACTAAGATATGCTCGGCTATTCTAGAATGGCATGTAAAATGCAACTTGGTACATGTATTCAAATAAAATTTAAATACAATGCAGTTTGTATGATGCGCCGAGCCCGGTGCATGCAAAACAAATGAACGGATGCACGCATGTAAGCATAAGGTATGCTAAATGAAATATGTCCTAAAACTGACCATCGTAAGCGGTTAAGTAAAAGGGAGAAAGAAATAGAGGTTGGAAGACATGCATCATACACACGTACGCTTATTACAAAAGTTGGCCCTCTCGACGGAGGGTCCAAAAAGAAGCTAACTAGCTAATCTAAGCTAATTAAACTACTTATTACATAACGAAGCTAATTAACTAAACCTAGTTAACTAACTATTACAAAACAAATTGAATAGTTAATGCATTAACTAATTAGGTACAAACCAAAGCGTAAACTAGCTAAGCAAATTAGCTAAGTAAAGCAATAAAACAAGGCCCTCAGAGGGAGAAGAATGCATGCATGCCCGGTCGCCTCATTCGGAAATCCGTCGCGATGCCCCAATTTGCCTCTGTTTGCAACTGCTCTCAGAAACTTGCACCAAGCTCCAGATAGCTTCTAAATCATCTTGGGGACCTATGGGAGGGTGGCCGACCAGTTGTTGGTGTGGGAGACCACCTGTCGACCACTTTTTGTTGTTGCAGGGTAGAAAAAGTGGTCGGCCAGCTAGTTTTTCTGGCTGGCTGACCAGTTGTTGCTGCATTCTTCCAATTTGCTGCAACAGAGGGCAAGAAAGGGCATGGTAATGTATTTGCAAGATATGTGTGCACAACCACCCTCCCTATCATTTCATAAGCTCAAGGAAGTGTGGTTCTCGACCCTTGGGCCACCAATCGCGCATTTCAATGCATGATGGCTGAGAGGCGAAGTTGCACAATTCAATGTAAAATGAATGCACACATAAACACATAAGGCCTAGAACTCTATCATGATTGATCAAGAGCGTCGATGACCGAGAATTAAGACACGTTTCATCACTTTAAGTATGAAACGTCCCTCGTTTCCCGTGTTTGGACTAACACCTATTCCAAACACAATGCAACACATAACATGGCATGCACAATGCTATGTAACATGGAGTATGTAAAAATGCAATGCAACACAAGCATGCAAATATGCAATATGACTTAAGCATGCAAACATTGAATGCAACATGAACAACCTAACAAGGCAAATGGCATGTACAATGCACAATGCTAATGCATGCATATTCAATGCAAGACAATGCAACAATATGAACAACAACTAGCATGCACAATGCAAATGAAATTAGCGTACACAATGCAATGACTATCAGGGCATATTCAATGCCATATGATCATGGCATACACAATGCGAATCAAGAGCATGGCATGCGCAATGCAAACAATAACATAACATGCACGATGCGATGTAACATGGCATACACAATGCTCAATGGGCTTAAACCGAATGTGGGTAGACCTCAGCCATGCCCAAATCAGTGGCCATAACACCAAAATAAAGGCACAAAAGGCAAGGCATGCATGCACAATGCATTAGCCATACAAGTAGGCTTAAGAGCACAACCCTCAAGAAGGCTCAAGGAGTGACAAGTGCAGAAGTGTAACAACACTAAATGCACTGAAATTAAGCAAGAAATGATGCCAAATCATTCAATCAAACACAAGTATAGCATGCAAAGACCCTAAAGCATGAAAGCTAATAAGAAGGACTACAAAGGAGGCATGCAATACATGGCACGAATGCACGAACCAAACATGGACAGAGCTGAGATAGGTCAAGACAATGACCAAAACATGCTAAGTTAGGGGCTCAAAGGTCGAGGCATGCAAGCATACAAGCTAGGCCATAAGCAAGGCAATAATGCACAACCCTTTTAAGCACTTAAATCATGAAAGAAATGGGAACATAGTTATGCTACATGCTCTAAAATGAAGTATTAAATGATGCCAAATCATCTAAATAGCTCAAAGATAGCATGCATGAGTCACCAAAACACAAAGCTAGCAAGGTGAATTGCACTACAGCTATACAAAGCATGAAGCATATGGCAAAGGCAAACCAAAACAGTCCTAGAACATGTCAACATGATACTAAAACATGTATGGAAGGAAGCTAAAACAAGCTAGCATGAAGGGCATAAGGCATGATGAATGCAAGGCAAATAAGGTGGTTTACACTACGCCTATTAAGACCAAGCATGGAATGAATTAACCAATAAAAACCATGCTTGTGTTATATCATGGCAAAATAACCCCAAAAACACATTGAAATGATAGCTCGCAAGCTTAGGCATGAAGGCATACGCAATGGCTCATGTTAAGGCATAAAGGGGGGGAACCCTCCAACGCATTGAAAGAGTGATAAATGCAAGTGCATGAACATGAAACATGGACTGAAATCACATTACAAATAATGCCAAATCATTCAAATAGTCCAAGTGAGGCATGCTAGTGGACTTGATGCACAAAGCTAACAAGCTAGAATGCATTATAGCTATACAAAGCAAGTCATGCATGGCCAAAACAATACAAATCAGAGCTAGAGCATGCTAAAACATGGACAAAAGCTTCTTAGAGTTAAGCCAAAAACATGCTAGAATGACATGTTAAAGCATGATGCATGTTAGGCTAATTCATGGAAATGCACTACAAGTGCATGGAGCATGCAAAGGCCAACCAAACCAAACCTTAACAGAGGTATGACATGGAAAAACATCACCAAAAACATGCTGAGATGGACTCAAATGAAGCTAGAATGGCATGCTACTTCATGAAGCATACAAAGACTAGTTTATGAGACTTACACTATAAGTGTATTAGGCATGCATGGAGTGACAAAACCAAGTAAAAACAGTCGTATGCCACAGCAAAATAAGCCCAAATACAAGCTATGATATGACCAACATAAGCTTAACAAACATGCTCACACATGAGGCTAATGAAGCAAGTATTGAAGACGCAAGGAGAGGGGATGACCCTCTCCTATTTGGGACCTTAAAACACCATCCCCACCATTGAAATTCCTTTGTACTTTAGTGGTGATAAGGCCAAAACAAGGTGATCCCAAAAGCTCAAAAAGAAGGCACAAAAGCAAGGCCAAACAAGGCCTAAGAGGGGGTAGACAACCCCCAACACAAAAGTGACCTTAAACAAAGATCTTAAGCATGCAAAAACAGAACTTTTTGTAGTTAAGAGTTAAGCTTAAATCAGCATGAAAAAGGGTCCAAAAGCTTAAGCAAGAATGGGGGTTTAAGGAGTTAGAGGCTTACCCTTGAAGACCACCTTCAAAACCACAACTCCAGTAGGTTTTTCAAGCTCAAACCAAACCAAAAACTTCAAAACCAACTCCTAAGCACCTTAGCAACAAAAGGATGGTGTTTGAGTGTGTGTTTGTGTGTTAAAGTATGAAGAAATTACACTTTAAGGCACAAATATGAGACCAAGAGAGAGATATAGAGATATATGTGTATGTATCTCTCCATGCACAAAATCTGAACCTGGAGGAGGGAGGGGGAGCCTCCCTCTTATAGAGAAGCAAGGCTTAAGCTTCTTGAAGAAGCTAAAGGCTCAAGGCCATCCCTCCATACACGTGTATGGAGGATGGTTTCAATGCTCTCCAGCTGTGCCAGCTGGAAGAAAATATCTCCAAAAAGTTGACAAAAAGCAGCCGACCACTATAAGTGGTCTCTCAAAAATAAAAGTGGTCGGCCATGGTGGGAAAAGGTCAGCAACATGAAAACAAGCAAATAGTGTGGTGGCCGACCACTTTTGATGGTCTAAAGACCAAGGAGACTAGTTGTCAGACCAGAAAACTGGTTGGTGTAGACACCTCATTTTTGACCGTCCTCAAGACTTGGACGTCACCGCTTGAACACTCGGTGATCATCCATGTTTGTGTTCGTCTTGAGTTCTCGGAGGTCTTGGCTACGCGCCTTGCCTCAGGATCTCTCGACTCGGCTGTTTTGTGTTTGGTTTTGCACCAAACACTTGTGTTTTGCCTTGGAGGGGCAGGGAATGGCTTGTGGGCCATCCACCCACTCCACCGGCCATGGCTTGAGGCCACCGGCTGTGTTTTGTTGCCACCGGCCAAATGTTTGGCCGGCCGGCTATCTTTTTTTGGTCAATTGCATTTTTGGCCGGCCGACTACTGTGCATCTGCTTTTGCAAATATTTTTATGCAGCTGGCATGCATTTGGCTCCCCTCCATACACGTGTATGGAGGGATCTCCCTCTTAGTTAGCTTGTCTTGTAAGCTTACAAGATTGAGCTCTATAAGAGGAGGTCTTCTCTCCTTCCATTAGGGTTAGCAAAAAAAAGCCAGAGGAGCTCTGATTTTAGGGTTAGGTCATAGTATCTCTATCCTATCTCTATATTTCCCTCTCCTCTTGCCTTAAGGTGTTTTAGTCTTAGATTTGCACACAAACACCTAGACTTACACCTTCCATTGGCTACTGAGGTACTAAGGAGTTGTTCTTGAAGTTTTGGAGCTGATTCAAGCTTAAGGAAGCTGCTGGGCCATTGTTTGTGAAGGAGGTCTTCAAAGGTAACAATCTTACCCTTTTTTCCCCATTTTTGCATAGCTTATTTGCCTATCTTGCAACTATTTTTAAGCTTTGTGTATAACATATAAAAGTTCTATTTTTAAGGGCTTTAAATAGTTTGTTAAGAGTGTTTTAAGCTTTGGGGCTGTTTGACCCCTCTTAAGGCTTGTTTGGCCTTTGTTTTGTGCCATTTTGGTTGAGCTCTGGGACCATTGTGTTTGGGCCTTCTCACCACTGAAATCTTGAGGGATTTCAGAGGTAAGGATGGTGCCTTGAGGTCCTAAGAAGGAGAGGGCCACCCCCTCTCCTTGTTGTCCTTGAAAATGGCTATTTTTGCCTCTTAAGGGAGCATCTAATTTAAGTATATGTTGACCATGCCTTAGCTGTTTTTTGTGCTTATTATGTCATGATTTAGCACTATTTTTAGTTGGTTTTGGTACACCATGCTTGCTTAGCATACATGCCTTGTAATGCCATGATTTGCCTTAATACGTGCATAGCATTTAGACTACCATGCTCGCGTATTTTGGCCAAGCTTTGTGAAGCTTATACGCATGTTTTAGTGTGCTTGAGGACTGTTTTTGGTTGTTTGGGTCATCCATGCTTTGCTTTGTATAGCCACCATGTAATCCCTCTTGTATGCCTTAAGCATTGGCCCCTCTAGTATGCATTACTTGCATTATTCCAGTGGTTTGGAACCACTTACCATGTTATTTCAGTCCTTATAAATGCCTATATGTTTGCATTTGATGCTCCTTCAATATGTTAAAAAGTTGTTGCCTTATGCTCCATGAATGTGCTTCTTTATATGCTTGCACATTTAGACCACTTAGATGCCATCTAAGTGCATCCTTAGCATCGCTTAGGTCTGCATTGGACCTGTTTTAAGTCCCCTTAGCCTTGTGAGGCTTGGTTGACTTAGCCTTGGTTTAAGTCCCCTTGGGCTTGCCTTGAATCTTGGACCATTATTGCAGGCTTTGCTTGCTTTGATTAGTTGGTTTGGCACCACCATTAACATGATTTTCAGAGCTTTCCATGCATGCTAATTGTCTATGTTTAGTCTCTTTAAGTGTGCTTAAAAGTTGCTTGTTTTATGCTTAAGTGTTGGCCCATCAACTTGTACATGTGAGTGTGTGTTGGCCCTCATTTCCATAGCATTGGCCACTGTTTTAGGCTTGTTTGAGGGTTGCCTAAATTAGTTTAAGTCCATCCCCTTTGCTTGTTTGCATGTTCACCTTGTATGTTTGCTTACATACTTGCATATACACATTGCATTGCCATGTTGCATGTTAGTTCACATGCTTAGGATTGCATTGCATTGGCATGCTTGCTTTGCCTCTTGAGTTGAGTATGATAGAGGTTGAGCCCCTTTGTTTGATTATGTGCATTGCATTCCATATCAAGATGCACACTTGATTCTTTGGGCCACCATGCATGGAAATGCGCGATTGGTGGTCCGAGAATCGAGGCCCATCCTCCTTTGAGTCATACACATGATAAGGGGTGTGGTTGGTGCATACATTACTTGAAATGCATTGCCATGCTTTGTTTTTCCCTCTGTTGCTGTCAACACAGATTCTGCAGGAAGATTTGGCCGGTCGGCCATCCATCAGTGGCCGATAACTCAATTTGTGGCCGGTGACCATTCTCTATGGCCGGTGACCAATTCCCTCAGCCGGTGGTGTTCCAAAGTGTGTAGAGAGCATATCCTAGGACTTGTGTAGTCTTCAGAGGAGCAGAACAGCCAAAGCAGAGGCATCTTGTGCATGGCAGTGGCCTTTCGAGCAGAACCGAGCGCGCATGCATTGGACCCTCTTCCCGAGGCTGCTGTTTGCTGTTTTCTTAGATTAGTTAATTTGCTTAGCTAATTTAATTTGTCTGTAATATTTAATTAGCTTGTAGGTTAATTAAATTGTATTATTCTTTCGATCCCTCTGAGCGAGGGCATATTTGTAATAAGTGTGGGTGCGTGTGTGCATGTCTTCCAACCCCCACTTCTTTCTCCCTTTTACTTACCTGCTTTTGATGGTTAGTATTAGGCAATGTTTAATTTAGCATACCTTATGCTATTCATGCGTGCATCATTCATCAGCATTGCATGCACCGTGCTCGGCGCATCATGCTAACTGCATAAGTATTTCAAATCTAACTTGAATACATACTATCTGTGCATTTTCATATGTCATCCTTAGATTAGTCGAGCCTATTCTAGTGACATTCTGTATGCGTTGCATTAGCCACTTAACATGGACTTGGATCATGCATGATTACTAACATGTCATTTGCTTTGGCTCGAAGTACATTGTAAGTATTTTATGCTTTAGCATTTCGCATGAGTGTGAATGTTAACATGACAGCATGCTTACCATGTGGCTAGATGCTTATATGATATAAACTGCCTGAATGCCTGTGGGTGAAGGTTGGATTGTTTGAGTTGGAACAACTCATTGAAATCTGTGTTTTAGCCTACTTACGAGTAGCGAATTCCAAAGCGTTTTCCAAACAAACGGATATGCAATGTTTTGTTCCAAGTTAGGTGATCTAGTCTATACTTTTGTGTTGTGCGCATCACATAGTAATTCTAGCTAATTAACTAGAACAAGAACACATAATATTTTCAAAAGAGGATATCACGGTTAGTAGAGGCCGATCTTCGGATCGGGCAAGAGGGCGTGCTCATAGCTGACCTTCCCCAATCGTACCCAAGTTCCCGAGCCGAGGCAACTTTGGTGATGACGGACACGTGGCCTTTGGCACCGAGTCAGGGTTTTCTAAATTCTCCCATTAAAAAATATTTAGGTGGCGACTCTGTATCTGGCAAAGCAGTCCATGTTTGGCACTTCTTTCAAAAATCTGTTTTTCTCAAAATGATTTGTCGGATTTGGACTCTTTGATTCAGATTAAGAACCGTGACACAAATTGAGTCCGAACTATAGTGAGGCCCAAAGGCACGTCTACAGTTGGTAGGAAGAAAAGTGGTTTACAGGGAGAGAAACTTGTCTCCCACCCTTGTACCACCTTCCAAACAAGGAAAACAAGGTTTGTACAAAAAACAAATCAAAACAGATGCAAGACGAAAGTTCAGGAGGCAAAGTGCGCAGCCGGGAGTCTCGAAAACTAGTTGACAAGCACCAAAGGTGGTTTGCGACCACAAAAGTGGTCTCCCAAACCACAGTGGCCCTCTAGGCCAAGGAAACAAGGTGTGGTTCAAAAACCACGCCAAACGGAGAATGTTAAGCGGTTCCGAGACAAGGCGCGCGGCCAAAGGCTCCAAAAATCGGAAACTAGTCTTCAAACGGGAAAAGTGGCCTACGACTAAGAAAAGTGGTCTACGACCATAAGAAGGGGTTTACAAGACCTCTCCTTCACTCAGGCAAGGAAAACAAGGCTTGGTCCACAAATCGAGCCGAAACACAAAGAGTTCAGAGGCCCGAAGGCAAGGCACTCAGCCGAAAACTCCGAAACCTCGAAACGAGCACAACATGCGCAATCACTGAGCACTCAATCGATGATGTCTGAATCTTAAGGTCAGTAAAAAATGGGGTGTCTACACAAGGCTTGGGGTTAAAAATCCCCTTTTGCTTGATACATAGTATAGAAGTATAGATATAGACTAGTGGTAGCCCGTGCTATGCACGGGATTTTATAAATTAAAAAAAAAAATCATTATAAATATGTTAAGGTAATTTAATATTTTATCTTGTGGTATACATGAAATCTATAAGTTAAATTTTATGTTTATAACTTTTTAAATTATTAATTTAAAATTTTTTAAAATATATAATTTTGATAATTTGTAATAAAAAAAGAAGAAGTTAAACCTAATTAAATGAGATTACATTAGTTATGATATACCTCTTCTTGTTATGAAAATATACAAATTTAAAAGTTATAATTAAGATAAATATACAATTTTATTATTCAATGTGAAGTGAAATGATATTTAACAATAATTGATATGATGTTTCTGTTATTAATCCAATAATTTAAGTTACATTTTTTTTTTGTTTTAATTTCATAACTAAAAATACAATATGAATATAATATGCACACGAATTTCTAGTCTTTAAGAATAATAAGATTTTAGAATATTTTTAAGCTTTCATCATTTTCTTTTAATTTTTTTGGTCTAATTTGATTTTAAATTTGAATAAAAAATTGATTTGATATGAATTACTTTAACTTTTTCATTAAATTTTTATCAATTTTTAAAAGAACTTTCATTCTTATCCCATTTTTTTTTTTGCTTTTCATCAATTTTGATGGAAAAAAAATAATAATTTCCAATGCTTCATTATAGCGATCCCAGTTTTCCCCGTCATGTATTGTGTTCCTGACTTGGGTCTAGTGGTTGTTGTTGTTGTCTTATTCTTGTTTCCATCCTTTAAATTCTTTGTATTTGAGTTTTAGGATGTGTTAAGTAAGTTTGGAACAGGTTGGGTGTGATTTGAAACAAATGGTTGCCACCTAGATTTTTGGTTTCTTCGTTCGAGCGAGGCTTTTGTCGCTCGAGCAAGCATTGGGTTTTAGTTCCTTCGCTCGAGCAAGCTTTGAGTGGTGTGTCTCTTGGCTCGAGCGAGAACTCTTGCGCTTGAGCGTGAGTCTGCGTCTCCTTTTGACCTGAAGTTTGTGTTTCTTCACTCAAGCGAGCGAGCTCTATGTTTTGGGTTTCGTTGCTCGAGCGAGGACTCCTACGCTCGAGCGTGCTTCTAAGTTACAGACCTGAAGCTTCATGTTGTTCGCTCGAGCGACTCTTTTTGCGCTTGAGCGAGGTCCTTTTGTGTCTGGTCGCTCGAGCGATCACTTCTTCGCTCGAGCGAGCCTCGAGTATATCAGAATTCAGCAGCGTGATTTTTATCACTTTTGCATCTCCTTCTTCCTCCAACCCCTAAAATCGGTACACTCTCTCTCTCTACAAATACACCTAATTCTAGTGGTCTTCTACCCTAGTCTCTTTGTAAGAAAGGTAGAGCTTGGTGTGGGCTTCACTTTGATTCGAAAAAGCTTGTGTTTGGAGCATCTTCGAATTTCCTCTCTTTTCCTTTGAGCTCCTAAATTTGAGGTAGGGATAAACTACTCGTCTTTATGAGTTTTGACATAAATTTTAGTCATTTTGATTAAATGATGAAGTTATGGAAATTTTGGAAAGTTAGGATTTGATTTGAAATATATATAAAGAGGGGTTTTCAATTGTTGAGCACCATGTGTATATGAGACCTTGGAAAATGGGGTTATTGGTGTAGAATCGATGAAATTGAACCTTAGGGTTGATGTTCGAAAAGATGGGGAAAAGCCCTAATTGAAATTTAATAATTAATTTATGTAATTAATTTGGGAAAATATGGAAATATGAAATTGAGTTGAAAATCATGAAATTGGAAAATTATGAGATTGAGTGGTGTAGTTGGATTGATTAATCACTCACCTGTGAAAATGTTGATAATTTATCTGTTTGATAAATTTATTATCTGTTTAGAAATAATTGTTTTGGGCTATCGATGGAAGATAGTCTTGATTGTTGTAGACACTGCATAATGATTAGGTAAACTGAAACTAATCACCTAGAATATGTCCTTGAATATGACGGTTGGAACAACACATTGAATATGTGCATTAAATGATCATTGTATATGATAAAGTGTTTAAATACATTGCATATGTATCTTTGTTTGGGAGGAGATAGGGGATGTACTCCATGGTTTGGGAGGAGATAGGGGATGTACTCCATTGATAATTAAGTTGGCCAGAGTGTCCAGGGTGAAAGTCCCGAAACCTTATATACATCTGAATGATGTTGATGAATTAAAGTGTTGTCTTTATGAGTTGTAGTCTCATTTGAAATTGTTGAAGATAGAAGTGTTGATAGTATGAGTTGTAGTCTCATTTTGAATTGTTTGGATAAATAATGTACCATGTTGTTGATTTGATTGGGATAAAGAAATGGGAATGAAATAAAACACGGTTGTAAATGTGAATGGGTTATAGAAATGGTGTAAATCGAATGCTAATGTTTTAGTTAATTCTCATATTACGTTTAGCGTATCTCTACTGGGCCTTAGCTCACTCTATATACGACATCATTTTTAGGTATAGGTGATATGCCGCCTCCAAGGTCTTAGCTTGGGAGGTTTTGGGAGTTAAAGACTCTTTTGGTTGTTTTTTTTTTTTTTTTTGATGTTAAATGTAAATTCAAGCCAATGGCTTAATGTGTTTAGAGTTAGAACTCTCTTTTGTTGTAACCAAGTGTTGACTTGGAAAGTTATGAGCCCGTGGGGCATTTACTTTTGTTGTCAACATGTAATACTTTTTGTAATGAACACTCTGATAAATGAATATATGTTTATTTCTCCTATGTCTATGGATATCATGAATGATTGGTTTATGTATTTAATTTGAGAGTGTTACAACTTGGTATCAAAGCGTACCAGGTTTGAATACTTTGGGTACGTGAGAAGTTGTTAGTACCATAATGGGTTTGTCTCGTTTGTTAGAGACTTATGTATGATGTTATGCGCTTATGTGATAACATGTTTACGTGACTATTTGGGTATGGAATTTAGTTTCTAGGATGTTGATCGAGTCCATGGGTTTCTGGGAGTCCTGTTGGAAAGGCACTTGATCACTGCCGTTTCTAGCTGGAACTTTAGCAATGCCACGGGACGGTCATTATCTGGAAATGGAATTCGTAAGTGTTTGTGATTATGTGCTTAAGTGGAGTGACTTACAGTTGTCCAATGTATTAGGATGCGAGTGAAATAGCTTCGATACATTTGTGAATGTGCTAATCCTTTTGTTACCTTTATTAGGATGTCAGGACGAGGACGAGGACGTGGCGGTAGGCGTGGTAGGCCTAGGAGGCAGGAGATGCCTATACCGGATGAAATTCCGGCGTAGGAGGAGGGAGTTGGTCAGGCCAACGTGGCCGAGCCAGTAGGTCAGCTGGCAGGAGCGTTGAGGGAATCCATGGACATTCTCCGAGCTGAGAAGTAAGTCCAGGCCCATGTTGCTGAGGCAGGGCCGTCTTTTCTGAAGAAGGAGTTCTTCCGGTCGAATTCGGATGAGTTTTTGGGTGATCCAAAAGAGCCACTGAAAGCTGATGAGTGGCTAGAGCAGATAATGAAGACGTTTGAGATGCTAGGCATCGAAGGCGGAGGCTTGAGGGAGACCTTGGCGTCCTTCCAGTTGAAGAGAGACGCGGGTCAGTGGTGGAAGTTTGTACGAGGGTGTATTGGAGGGACTTGGGAGGCTTTCGTTGATGCCTTTCAGGAGAAGTTTCTGCCTCTCACTGTTAGGGAGAAGTTGAGAGATCAGTTCTACCAGCTCAAGCAGCTGAATACACCAGTGGCGGAGTTTGAGGCCACTTTCACTAGCTTGTCTAGGTTTACACCAGAGTTGGTAGCGACCAAGGAGCGTTAGTGTTTGGAGTTCGAGAAGAAGTTGAGGACCAGACTCATGTTTAGAGTGGCTGGGTCCATGATTAGGGAGTATGGGCGCCTTGTGCAGGCTACAGCCCATCTTGAGACTATTATGCATGCGGATGAGGAGAGGATGTGGGGCTCTAGGAGGAGTCAGGATGGTCAGGGGGACAACAAGAGGCAGACTGGTTCTAACCCCCAGTAGTCCCAGGAAGCGTTTATGAGATCTACCTTTCCAGTGCCGAGGTCAGGTTCTGGGAGAGGCAGTCAGGGAGACATCACTTATGACAAATGTGGTCAGTTGGGCCACAAGTCTCCAGGTTTCCCACAGAGAAGAGGAGGGCAACGAGCAATATCATCTTCGGCTCGTTCTTATCCCAATTTTTTTTTTTCTTTTCACCAATTTTGATGAAAAAAACATAATTTTTAACGTTTCATCTTCTTAAATTTTTATCAAATTATAATTTGATAAAAAAATATATTAAGGGTTGAAGATTCTCTTAATTAGAATTATAGTGAAACCTCTTGAAATAGTCAAAGTTTGAGTATGTATAGCAATCCAGGTTTCACCCCGACCTTTATTATGTTCCGGACTCGGGTTTCGTGGTTGTATATTGTTGTCTATGTCTTTCTTCTGTCCTTTTACTCTTTGTATTTGAGTTTTGGATCGAGTTGGGTGAGTTTGGAATAGGTTGGTTGTAAGTTGATTTAAATGGTTGCTGCCCAGGTTTTTGTTTCTTCGCTCGAGCGAAGCTTTTTATGCTCGAGCGAGCCTTGGGTATTTGCTTCTTATCTCAAGCGAGGGTTATAGCACTCGAGCGTGCATCTGTGACTCTGTGAAGACCTGAAAGTTCGTATTCTTCACTCGAGTGACACTTCTTGCACTCGAGCGAGCCTTGTGTTGTGTGTTCCTTCGCTCGAGCGAGCATCCTTGTGCTCGAGCGTACGTCTGGGTTGGTGGCAGACTTGAAGGTTTGAATTGTGCACTTGAGCGACGCTTCTTGCGCTTGAGCGAGGTCACTTGTTGTGTCTGGTTGCTTGATCGACAACTCCTTCGCTCGAGCGAGCCTCTCATATATCAGTTCGCAGCAGCATGATTTTATATCACTTTTTGCCCTCTTCTTCATTCCAAACCCTAGCACATCAGCTTCTCTCTCCAAAATACTCTTGATTTATAGTCTCTCTACCCTACTCTCTTTGTTAAAAAGCTTGAGCATTGCATGGGCTATCTTTTGATCCGAAAAAGTTTGGATTTGGAGCATCTTAGGTTTCTCTCTTCTTTTCCTTTGAGCTTCTCCATTCGAGGTAGGGATAATCTACTCTCCAATATGAGTTTTAACCTTGATATTTGTCATTTGGTATAAATGTTGGGATTTGGGAAGTTTGGGTGAAGTTAGGGTTTGAGATTTGAAATTGTGAAAGAGGGTTTTTCTATTGTGGGTTCCATATGGGTATGAGAGGTCTTGAACATGCTATTACTTGGGTATAATTGATGAAATGTGGTCTTAGCTGCAATGTATGTTAAAAGGGGAGAATGCCCTAATTTGACTTAAATAACTATTTTGTATAAATAGTGGAATAAATGTGGATATATGAAATTGGTTTTGGGAATTGTGAAATTGGGGGAAAGTGTGATTAGATGGTGTAGTTGGATTGATACATCACTCACTTATGAAAAAGTTGATAAATTATCTGTTTGATAGATTTATTTATCTGTTTAGAAATAACTGTTTGGGGCTATCGGTAGAGGATAGCCATGATTGTTGTAGAAACTGCATGATGATTAGGTAAATTGAAACTAATCAATTGGATTATGTCATTGGATATGACGGTTAGATTAAACCATTGAATATGTGATTTATTTGGTAATTGTATATGATAACGTGTTTAAATACATTGTATATGTATCTTTGTTTGAGAGGAGATAGGGATGTACTCCATTGTGTGGGAGGAGATAGGGGATGGACTCCATTGATAATTAAGTTGGTTGGAGTGTCCAGGGTGAAAGACCCGAAATCTTATATATTTATGGGTGCCGGTTCCCTCGGACGTGGTTCCGTAAAATGGCAAAGAAATAGAAGTGTTGAATTGATGAATGTGTTGAATTGTGAACCATTGAGTTATAGTCTCATTTCGATTGTTTTGATGGTAATGAATTTGGTTAATTGACTTTATTTGAAGAGAATGAATGGAAATGAATTGAGATATCGGTTATCTATATCAAATGAACTTGAAAAGAATATGTATCGGTTAGGAATATCACATATTTATTCGATACTTATGTCTGAATTAATTCTCATATGTTGTTTAGCATATCTCTACTGGGCATTGGCTCACCCTACTTGGGACACCATTTTTCAGGTACAAGGAAATGCCGCCTCCAAGGTCTGAGCTTGGGAGGTTTTGGCGTTGAAGATTCCCTTTTGTTATTTTGTTTTGATGTTAGATGTACATTCAAGCCAAGGGCTTTCTATGTATAGAGCTAGGACTCTCTTTTGTTGTGACCAAGTTTTCACTTGGAAAGATGTAAGCTCACAGGACACTCATTTTGTTAATGGAAGTTAGAGATTTCATGTAATATCTGTTGTAAAGAGGACTTTAATGAATGAAATGTAACTTTTCTATTATGTTTATGGATCTTATGAATGATTGTTTCATGTTATATTTTGGGGGCGTGACAGTATGTGGTTTGTTGAAACGTATAATTTAATTAATTCTCTTCTCATATTTGTATAAAAATTGACACTTATGATTACATCATTATAAGTTGGATTATGGAAAAAAATTTGGGATGTCAAACATTTTCCATTTGTAAATATTCTACATATTAAAAAATTAAAAAAAAGAAAAAAAAATGTGTAGCTTTTTGATATGTATTTATCATTTTTTTTTATGGACATAAACAATTACTGTTTCAATTTAAAAAATTAAAAAGTAAAAAAAAAAATAGATTGGGTTTTTTTTAGAGATAAAAAAAACCATCTAACTCTTCTGTATACTATTAAGATGGACTATTTTAATCACATAATAAAATAGAAATTATATTTAGAGATTATTCCTATATATTATGCTATTATATACAACTATAGTTGTAACAAATTAACTATAATATATATAAAAAGTTATATTAAGCTTTCATTTTCAATTAATTGAATTATAATTAACAAACTAACAAATAGCAATAATGGTCTAATGAGATAGAAAGAGGATAAAAATAAAGAACAGAATGATATTTAAAAATTTTAAATTTTACCTAGTTATACAAAAATCTAATGTTATAGTAAAATCTTAAATTCTCAATAAATTTTCATATTTTTTGTAAAATAAAATGACAATAAAAAATTTGATACCCATTTTTTTTACTTCAATTTTATGGTCTTCATTGAAGGAAAAAAATCCAATCAAAATTCTTGGCATGGAACAGACATAGATATTTCGATTACAACCATAATCACTAATAATTCTTCTCTACCATGCAAACCTGTAAACAAACACATAAACCTCACTAAAACCGAAACCAAAACCAAACCAACAATAGAGAAAGAGAATCACACAGGGAAAAAATAAAATTAATAAATAAATAAATTTATAGAGTGGGAGAATGTTACCTCCAATAACTTAAACCTCACCTAACCCAATCCGTTAGCTCCTCTACTAGTGCCTGCGAAGTTTAGAAGTTGGGATGACTAATCAGATTATTCTTTAAATAAAATTTGAAAATTGATTAATTTTTCTCATTAAGTGATTTAAAATTTTGATATATATACATCAGAAAAATAGATAATTATATTACTAAATCATAATTATCTTGAAGTAATTTAATATTTTGTTTTGTGATATACATGAAATTTATAAGTTAACTTTTATATTTATAATTTTTTATCTTGCAATATACATGTATATTGCAAGATAAAATATTTAATTTATTTGTGGTTTTTCTTTATTTTTAATTATTATTATTTAGGTAAGTTATAATATGAGTTAGATATGTGATAGACATGTGAGTTTTATTGATTTAACATATAATGATGGGAGATATTTTCAAATTAGATTTGTTTAGATAAACTTTAAAAAATTTTAAAACTTAAAATTGGACATTGAGATGCACAAAAAAAATAAAATAATAATTAACTGAATAAATTAAAATCAAATTTATTAATTTTATCTATTTGTATATCTGATTTTTATTTTGTTATGTTATAATATAATATATAAGATATAGATAGATATTTATAACTTTCATGAAAAATATTATCTTATTTTTTGGGGAAGAGAGAATGAAGGGAAGTTTTAATATTTTTTTTGGAAATCGGTGAGAGAGATTAGGATGAAGAGATTATGAAATATTTTTGTTACTAAATAAATAAAGCAGTGAATAGTTTTTTTAATCTATTTTATAAATTAAAAAATCAATAATTTTAGAAAATTGATTAATTTGTCCCATTAAGTGATTTAAAATTTTGATAGATATGTATCAAAAAAATAGATAATTATATTACTAAATCATAATTCAAATTTAGATGTTATATCTTTTTGAGTTCCATAGTGAGAAGGAGTTTTTATGTAAAACAGGGCCGAGCTAGGCCCAGACATTTGTAATGGACCGATCTGTGGGCCGTAGTGAAAAGGACTTCGCAACTGGACCTTACTTCTGTCAGCTCGGTCGGAAATGGTTGCAATTAGCTCGGTCCATGTATTCCGAACCGAGGTATAGTTGAGAAATGACCGAGCTAAGCATCGCTTGTGGAAGCGCTGAGCTATAGTGTGGTAGAAGGTTAGAGATAGCTCGGTTGTGCTGCTATTCTACCGTGGTAAAACCATCCCCACTTGGTTAAGCAATAAGGAGGGGGTGGAAAGATAAGTATTATCTTTCTAACTCCTGGGAGGACTCTGCTGAGGAGAATAGAGTCCTACTAGGAGTATGCAAACCATCTCATTTGGTTGGCAGTGAGTAGGTTTTGTGATTCCAAGGAGGATTTTGATGAGGAGAGTTAGAATCCTACTAGGATTGTGCCAAGCAGAATCTATAAAAGCTTATAGCAGGACCTCTGTACAGGTATCACAATTTTGATTCTCAAATACACAGAGCTTTTCTCTATTGCCAATTTGCTGACTTAGGCATTAAAGAGGTATCCGGTACACACCTGCCGGCTAGCTTACGTTTGTGTTTTCAAGGAGTGAAGCGACGACGTTTGGAGGAGTGCAAACTTGATCAACGGGATTATACGAATAGATTATTTCGTGCTCGTACAATTGGCACCGTCTGTGGGAAATTCACAAAGAACAAAACCTTTTGATCGAGTTTTTCTCTCTAGTTGAAATCAATGGCGCACAAAGAAGACTTGCCGTAATCTGCTATTGATGGGCAAACCTCGGAGGGGGGTGGGAGGCGCGAAGGTTTACCTTTTATCCCACCCATGGCAGAATTAGAACCCCAGCGACGAAACTCCCGGAGGGACACAAAGGAGAGACAGGGCACTAGTCCCCGTCGCTCTCAAAGTCTTGAAAGACAGAGGCGGAGGTTGGATCCTCAAGTTCTAGAGGATTGTGTTAGGGAGCAAGACGAATTAATAAGGAGGATGGCGGCAGACATAGAGACAATGAAGCTCCAGATAAAGGGAAAATGGGTGGCGACAGGAGAGGGGCGCAAAGGCAACACGCCCCCTCGCCACTCGAAAAATCGTGACAGACTTACCACACCATCGCAAGCAGAAAGTAGGAGCCTTAGAACAGGCGACACTCAATTAAGGACTTCCAGGACTCGTTATTCCAGGTCTGAAAGAACGAGGACTGAAAGGTCACAAACAGAGGGAAGCAGCTATCGGCCCTCGCACACGCATCAAATGACATCCAGGCACACGGAGTTGCCTAGGTCAGCGGACTTATGAATAGTGCTCGAGGAGAGGGCCCGATGGAAAGAGGACACTAGGGCTCACGACCCTCGCAGAGTTTCAGCCCTGTAGTGATTAGGCCTTAGGTCACATGGGAGTGTTGAGGTAGGGATGCCAATGTCGTGCCTTGCTTACGAACCAGCGGATAAAGTATTAGCAAGGCTACAAAACCCGCCGTTCGTTCCGGCAATTGAGAATGCACCACTACCTTTAGGCTTCCACCAGCCCAAATTCACCACATATGAAGGGAAGTCAGACCCCTACATGCACTTAAGCCACTTTCGCCAGGTTATGGCAGTATACCGGCAAAACGAGGCTCTAATGTGTATCCTGTTTCCATCCAGCCTTGGTGACCTAGGTCTAACCTGATTCGAAAGGCTGCCAAAAAGCAGCGTCGCCTCATGGGCACAATTGGCAGAGGCGTTCGTGACTAGATTCAGAACGAATACCAAGACACCAATGGAGATTGACCAGCTACTCTCCATTGACATGGGTGAAAAGGAGACATTGAGGTCTTACAACAGTCGATATTGGGAGACCTTCAACCAGATTGGGGATTGCCCTACAAATCTCGCCATCGCACAATACAAAAGGGGTTTACCAGTCGGAAACAAATTGAGAGACTCAATTACTATGATGCCACCCCTCACGATAGAGGCCCTAATGGAGAAAATGCATCAACATATTCGAGTAGAGGAAGATAGTGCCTGCGCTAAAGCAAAATCTGGCGTAGCAGCAATGCCAGATAAAAAGACTACAGTAAAAGTCAACACGGTAGAACAACCAAGTAGGAATGGGCGAGGCAGGCGAGCCAACAGAGAGGACCTAGAAAAAAGGAAGTTAAGAGTCCGCACTGCCATCACCACAGTATTCAACAAACCTATCTACCGGATTCTTAGCGAAATACGTGATGAACCCTTCGTTCGGCGGCCAGCCAAGTTGGGAGAAGCACAAAGAGGCTATGATGAGAGGTCCCGCTGTACCTTCCACGATGAGAAGGGGCATCGCACTGAAAATTGCACGCCATTAAGGCAACATTTGGAAGAGTTAGTGGCTGCTGGACACTTGGACCAGTATATAGAAGGGGGAACACAGCCAGCCTCCTAGGACCTCAACAGACCAAACGGGATGCCGGTCGACGGTCCACCCCAAGGCATAATCAACGTCATACATGGGATCGTTGAGCCTGAGCGGGTATGTGAACTCAAGGGGATGATAAAAAAGGCTGAGCACTTGAGAAAGATATTAAGTGCACAACCTACCATCAAAAAGGGCAGAATAGAGGCTACAAACGTCATATCCTTCTCAGACAGGGATCTAGCAAGGCTACATTGCCCTCACAATGGCGCACTGGTGGTCACTTTGCGTGTCAAGAATTTCGATATTAAGCGGATTCTGATTGACCAAGGAAGCTTATACAAGATAATGCACTATGAGACCTTCAAACAACTAAAACTGGAGGACAAAGACTTGTCACCTGCGACATCTCCCCTAGTTGGTTTCAATTCAATGCCAAAGTGGCCAGTGGGCAAGATAATCCTCCCAGTCAAAGCTGGAACCATGACAAAACAGGTAGAATTCTGGGTATTGAAGGTCCCTTCCACTTACAACATAATCTTGGGAAGGACATGGCTGCATGCCACGTGCTCAGTGGCGTCAACCTACCATCAGGCCTTACGATTCCCTAACAAAACTAGTGTGATTGAAGAAGTCTTAGGAGACCAAATCATGTCGAAGCAGTGTTTCGTTACAGTGAATGGCAGTCGGGCTGCAAAAAGATATGTACAGATTGTGGAAGAGCCAGAAAACAATGAACTGTTTGCAGATGTCGGTAAAGCAGCTGAACAGAAGACAGTAGAAGAGTTGGTAGAGGTAAGGATAGATGAAAAGAACCCATAAAGTTTCTTTCTGCTCGGCTCATCTTTGTCCAGCACTGAGAGAATAGAGGTCATAGAGTTTTTAACCTCTAACATCGAAGTGTTCGCCTGGACACCGTATGACACGTCTGGCATTGACCCTAAGTTCATCTGCCACCAACTTAATGTCCACCCAACTACCAGATCAATTATACAGCGCACTCATAGATCGGCACTCCATCACACGGAAATAGTAGCGGAGGAAGTAGGAAACTTACTGGAGGCAGGAGCCATCAGAGAAGTGCACTATCCCAGGTGGATCTCCAATACTATTGTAGTACCAAAGAAGAATAGAAAATGGTGTGTTTGCGTAGACTACAAAACGGTCGATAAGGCATGCCGAAAGGATAGTTTTTCCCTACCACGGATAGACCAACTGGTGGACCTAACGGCAGGACATAACCGACTTAGCTGATGCGTATCGAGATTACCATCAGATCGCTATGTATGAACCAGACCAGGAGGTCACATCATTTACAATGCTTAGAGGATTGTACTGTTACAAGGTCATGCCCTTTGGCCTAAAGAATGCAGGGGCTACATTCCAAAGGATGATCACCAAAATGTTTGAACCATTGTTAGGTAGAACAATGGAGGCTTACATAGATGACATGGTGGTCAAAAGCAAGGATGAGAAGGACCATCTCAGAGACCTAGATGAAATGTTCCAAATTCTGAAGAAGAACAAGTTGCGCCTAAACACATCCAAGTGTGCATTCGGCGTAGGATCAGGCAAATTCCTAGGCTTCCTCGTAACCAATCGAGGTATAGAAGCTGACCCCTCTCAAATCAAAGCAATCCAGGACCTTGAGAGACCTAACACAGTCAAAGAAGTACAGCAACTCACTGGCCTAGTAGCCGCACTCAACTGGTTCATAAGTCAGTCGTCAGACAGATGTTGACCATTTCTCCAAGCATTGAAGGCCAAATTTGAGTGGGATGAGGAATGCGACTGTGCCCTGGAGAGCTTGAAGGACTACATGATCTCTCCTCCGTTGTTAGTAACCCCAGTGCCAGGAGAAGAGCTCTTTTTGTACTTGGCGGTTTCACAGCATGCAATCAACGCAGTGTTGGTTAGAGCGAAAGGAATCCAACACCTACTTATCTTTTATGTGAGCAAAACCTTGCTAGACGCTGAAACAAGGTACCCACCACTGGAAAAGCTAGCCTTAGCTTTGATGATGGCCTTAAAGAAGTTGTCGCATTATTTCCACGCCCACACCGTAATCGTCCTAACGGCTTTTCCCTTAAAAGCTTTGTTTGAGAGGATAGATTTTTCTGGACGAATCTTGAAGTAGGCGGTGGAATTGGGACAGTTCAATATCAAGTTTCAACCCAGAACTGCAATAAAAGCCTAAGCTTTAGCAGACTTTGTGGCAAAATTCACACCAGGAAGTCATCACATCTGCTCAGTTGACTTGACCAATACAACCGAAACGGAGGGGGGGAAATGCTGCGGGAACTGCGCAGCCCCTAAAACAAGATGCCCAGCTACATTCCAAACCATACAGGATTGAGGACAGGAAGGAAGGGGCAAACCACGCTATTCCCAGCAAGGACTCATCAAAAAGTAAAGACTTGGGGCAGTTAGATAGTGAAGATCAAACCCCAACAGCAAGCATGGACTTGGAAGAAAACATCAGCAGTACCCATCACCCAAAGACATCATCTGACCCCTCTACTTGCTGGAAACTATTCATCGGAGAGATGTGGAAGCTCTTCGTGGATGGAGCATCCAATAGGCACAGTGCATGACTTGACATAGTCCTCATCTCACCAGATGGCCTAATAGTGGAACAGGTAGTCAACCTTGGCTTCCCTGCATCCAACAATGAGGCAGAGTAGGAAGCATTGTTAGCAGGCCTAAAATCAGCACTTTTCATAAAGGCTACCGAGTTAATGGTTTACAGTGACTCCCAGTTGGTAGTAAACCATATTTCAGGCGACTACGAGGCAAAAGATGAGAGGATGACTAAGTACAAAGAGTTAGTCAGAAATGAGATCATGAAGTTCGAAGTAGTTCGAATAGAGCAAATCGGCCGAGAAGAGAACAGTAGAGCAGACGAGCTGGTAAGTTTTGCTTCAATAGCAAATACATCTATTCCACACCCATTACTGATCGACTTCCTATCTAGACCAAGCATTGAAGAACCCGAAGTAGCTGAGGTATGTTGTGTCGAACTAGGCCCTTTATGGATGGACCCCGTCATAGTGTTTTTAAAAGACGGCATCTTGCTTGAAGAAAAGAAAGAGACCAACAAAATTAGAGCAAAGTCACAGCGATTTTGGCTCTCTCCATCATTGGCGTTATACAAAAAATCCTTCATAGGACCTTACTTGAAATGTGTCCATCCTAGAAAGGTCAAGATATTTTTGTTCGAAATACATGAAGGCGTATGCAGAAGCCACCAAGGGAGAAGATCATTGGTTTATAGAGTAATTTCACAAGGATATTGGTGGTCATACATGCGAGCAGATTCAGAGAAATATGTCAAGAGGTGTGAGAAATGTCAGAAGTTCACACACCAAATACATCAACTAGCCAGAGAGCTTCTACCATTAACTAGCCCATGGCCCTTCGCAATGTGGGGCTTAGACATAGTGGGACCACATCCAACAGCACCCGGCAACAAAAAGTTCTTTCTCGCAGCAACAGACTACTTCACAAAGTGGGTGGAGACAGAAGCACTTGCATCAATAAAGGAGAAATGTGAGAACTTGTATTTTTGCATATTAAATTATTTTGGTAATTATATTTAGCTACTTAAATTTTGTAATCAACATCTATAATCTAATTCCATAACAACATTTTGTGACGAAATTCTATAATTAACTTTTAATTATTTAATTAGTGCAATTTTTATTTTCATAGTATTATTATTATTGTTGTCATTGTCATCGTCACTTTTATGACTACACAAATCTAACTCTTAATATATATTATTCTGTATAATCGTTCTGTATAAAGTTTTGCATTAATAATTTGTGTACAAGAAAATTTACCCATGGAGATTAATTGGTTTAATCTCATGTCTTTTAGTTACATAAAATAATATTCTAATATTAAAGTGACTCAAAATCATATATATATAAAAGGTTATATATATATATACTAATATTGTATTGGCATCAATTTCAATTCAATTCAATTCAAAAAAAAAAAAAAAAAACAAAGGTGTCAAATTGCAAGAAAAGTGGCTGACTGCCACTTCTTTTTCCCTAGGCTGCTATGTTGCATGCAAGGCATGCTTGGTTTCCCAATTTCACACTCAACATCCCTAGAGAAGTAAGCTTGGCATAGGATGGCAATTCCAAGCCAACAGAATTATTTTTTTGCTAAAGAAAGGAAATAATAAAATAAAACAAAAGTGGCTCCCATATTCCCTACATAAGGAACCTCACCATCAGCCATAATAGATACACACATCTGTGAAAGAAAAGAAAGTGTGGAGAGAAAGAGGGAGAGAAAGCAAGAGGGAAAGGGGAGAAGAGAGGGGAAGAAAAGCTCAACACTTGGGGTTTTTTTTCTACTTCTTTGAGGTAAGAATACATCACCTCTATCCTCCCTTAGATACTTCTAACTGAATTTATATAAATTATATATGCAAGACTAAGCATGGTTAAGTCATATATAGCAAAATAGTACCATGCATGTTTGAAATTTTGATAGGGTGAGGGTTTCATTATGTTATAATTTCATATTCCTTCTTGCAAATATAGATATATGGCTTAGCTACTGTTTTTATGTGTTCAATATTCTCCATTGTTGAAATAATCTTGCAAGAGAGTAAAATGAGATGAGAATGGCTTCCTTTTATCTGAAACTTAGATTCTTCTTCATTGTTTCAGACTTTATCAGAAAAAAAGAGGGCTCTAATAAATTGAAAATAATTGATGTTTAAAATCTGTGTATACTGGAAGTAGATATATAGGTGTTATACATTGTGTAAAATTTTTATAAAATCATTGGACACCATTTTCTTACCGAAACAAATATTTTCCCTAAGCGCCGCCTACAACACAGTAGAAGCAGTGGCTTCAAACAGGTCCCATTTTCTCTACAAATAGTATTTTTTTGCACGACCACTTGGAATAGTTAGATATAAGAGTTATTGTTCATTTGCCACTAATTTCACAAAAAATGGATAAGTCCAAAGGGAGAAATTGTAGTTTTACTAAAATGCAACAGAATCTGTCCAGTTTTCTTAGAAAAATTATTTGACCATCTTCCGTTGATTTTCAGTCTTTGAATCCTCCTGGAAATATGTTCTAAACTCAACATCCCTAGAGAAGTAAGCATGGCATAGGATGGCAATTCCAAGCCAATAGAATTATTTTTTTGCTAAAGAAAGGAAATAATAAAATAAAACAAAAGTGGCTCCCATATTCCCTACATAAGGAACCTCACCATCAGCCATAATAGATACACACAGCTATGAAAGAAAAGAAAGAGTGGAGAGAAAGAGGGAGAGAAAGCAAGAGGGAAAGGGGAGAAGAGAGGGGAAGAAAAGCTCAACACTTGGGGGTTTTTTTTCTACTTCTTTGAGGTAAGAATACATCACCTATATCCTCCCTTAGATACTTCTAACTGAATTTATATAAATTATATATGCAAGACTAAGCATGGTTAAGTCATATATAGCAAAATAGTACCATGCATGTTTGAAATTTTGATAGGGTGAGGGTTTCATTATGTTATAATTTCATATTCCTTCTTGCAAATATAGATATATGGCTTAGCTACTGTTTTTATGTGTTCAATATTCTCCATTGTTGAAATAATCTTGCAAGAGAGTAAAATGAGATGAGAATGGCTTCCTTTTATCTAAAACTTAGATTCTTCTTCACTGTTTCAGACTTTATCGGAAAAAGAGAGGGCTCTAAAAAATTGAAAATAATTGATGTTTAAAATCTATGTATACTGGAAGTAGATATATAGGTGTTATACACTGTGTAAAATTTTTATAAAATCATTGGACACCATTTTCTTACCGAAACAAATATTTTCCCTAAGCGTCACCTACAACACAGCAGAAGCAGTGGCTTCAAACAGGTCTCATTTTCTCTACAAATAGTATTTTTTTGCACGACCACTTGGAATAGTTAGATATAAGAGTTATTGTTCATTTTCCACTGATTTCACAAAAAATGGATAAGTCTAAAGGGAGAAATTGTAGTTTTACTAAAACGCAACAGAATCTGTCCAGTTTTCTTAGAAAAATTATTTGACCATCTTCCGTTGATTTTCAGTCTTCGAATCCTTCTGGAAATATGTTCTAGACTCAAAAATACAGCAAACTGTTTTGACCATGCCTCTTTTTGACACTGTTTGAGGACCATTTTTATTTTTCAAACACAGAACACCTGTGCTGACGTTTTCATGGCTTGAATATATTTTTACTTCATTGCTGTTTGGAGGCAACAGCAATGCTGACTTTACCAGGTCACCGTTTATTCCCTAGAATAAATTTTCAAGCGATTCAAATCGAAAAAGTTAGATTTTTAAGTTACCTTTCAAACGCCACTTGTTTCATAATTTTTAATTAAGTATTGAGAGAGAAACGCCAATTTTTCCAAAATGTGACTGAATCTGTCCAGTTTTCTTATAACAATTATTTGACCATCTTCGACTGGTTTTCAGTCTTCACACTCTACTGGAAATATGTTCTAAACTCAAAAATTTAGCAAACCGTTCGGACCATGTGCCTTTTCGACACCGTTTGAGGACCCTTTTTATTTTTCAAACACAGAACACCTGTGCTAGAGGTTAATGTAACTCACTGTCCAAAAAACCAGTTTTCTTCTAAAAATTATTTCTCCATTTAAAAATCGTTTTTAGCCCTGGTATTCTTCTCAAAATATTTTCCTAACTCGATGAACTAGCACCGGTTAAAATATTATAATGGTTGAACTTCATTTGGTATGGGTTTCATATTTTTTTGTCTGATCATACAGTGCTGAAAGAAGAAGTGTGTGAATTCTTAGGAAATCTTGTGATGATTCCTAAGACATTCTATCACATTTATTTTGGTTCCCGTATATGATTGTGTTGTGCTATATAAACCTTATGTCACTGTGGTTCTCAAACTAAAACTCACACATGCATAAAAATGTGATTTCAACGAAGTAAAGAAACACAAAATTGAACCGATGATACATACGAAATTTAAAAGTGATAGGGTGAGCCTGGTTTAGAATCTTGTGCAAGTAAGTTGCGAACCCTAACATGGCACGGGAAGGTATTTCGGCTCTTATAGGTGTAGGCGATATAAGGTTGGTGGTGCGGGTGTCACAATATAGGCCGTTCCCTTGGGGCAGACCGTGATGTCACGACTCGGGTATGTAACCCTGGTGTGTGGGCATCATTGGTAGTTACAGCAAGTAACATTTGAATATTTGACCAAGGGGGAGTCAGAATTGCCCGTGGCCATTGTTTAACGGTTAAGTGAAAACAGTGCTCCGCGAGGAGTTACTTAAACTTACCTGTTAAACTAAATCTACGTGACTTTAAAAAGAAAAGTGTGCATTTTCCTTATGATGAATCACTATTTCCATTTTCCATTTTATTTATTTATTTATTTATCTATTGTTATTATTTTAACTGTTGGCATTTCTGTTATACTTATTAAATGCTGCTTATTATTCTGTTATTACACAATATTTATTATTTGTGAGTATTATTATCGGGGTGGGTATTTTCGGATTGTAGTATCTTATTGAGCTCGTCGCTCATTGGCATTCCCATTACCCTAGCGTTTCATGCCAGGTGCCGAAGAAACCAAAGGAAACACCGAGGTGTTGGAAGGCAACATTCAACCCTGGTTAGCTTGAAGCGTGCCAAAATTCCATGAACCATTTTTTTGAGTTTTCTAGTTTTTCTCTAGTTCTTTTTATATTTGTGTACTAAGATAAAGTTTAAGTTTGATTGGAGTTGTAATTTAAGAACTTTTAGTTTCCATGTTGTTAATTAATGGATGATGGTATATTTGATGGCAACATTAATGAGGATTCTTAATTAAGAATATTGATTTTAAGTTTTAAACCTTATTATGATGTCCTCAAATTTTGGGCCGTCACAAGAAAGATGTTAAGAAGTTCGTCTAGCAGAATATCGTAACTAGATTCGGTATACCCAAGGCTCTAATATCCGACAACGGCACTCAGTTTGATGGCAAAATCTTCAGGGACTTTTGCGAGGAATACAAGATAGAATTCTACAACTCTATACTAGCATACCCTCAAGCGCATGGCCAGGCAGAAGCATCAAACAAAGTCATCTTAGATGGTTTGAAGCAAAGGTTGGAGAGAGTCAAAGGCAAGTGGACTGAGGAGCTTTCTCATGTTTTATGGGCTTATCGTACCACATCTCAGCGATCATTTAGAAAAAAGCCTTTTTCCCTAGCCTATGGCATAGAGGCAGTAATCCCACTGGAAGTAGGCCTCTCCACTATTAGAAGTGAAAATTTTGACCCAGACTTGAATGAAGAAGCTATAACGTTAGAACTTAACCTTGCAGAAGAGAGAAGGGAAAGAGCTCTAGTTCACATTGCCTCATACCAGTAGGAGTTATCCAAAAAATATAACAAAACAGTGCATCCAAGGCAATTCAAGATTGGTGATTGGGTATTATGCAAAGTAATGGGTAACACCTTGGTACCTGGAGACGGCAAGTTAGGACCTAACTGGGAAGGACCATACAAAGTGGTTGGTTTGGCAGGAAAATGAGCATATCATTTGGAAGATGGAGACATCAAGGCTATTCTCAAGCCATGGAACACTGTCAATCTCAAATTATTTTATTTTTAGCTTTTTCTTAAAATACTTGTAATTTTTTCCCTTTTTCAAATAAAACAAGTAGTTTTTTCAGCATAATTCTTTCTACTATGAAAGTTGTTCTCAGTCATTGCCAGCAAGGGGTAATAAAAAAAGTTTGGTAGGAATGACGAAACATTCAGTACATTTCTTCAGCCGAGATAAGGAACTAGGCTGAAGAAGGTTGGCATGAATAACCAACATTTAGCTCTCTTCAGCCGAGATCAGGATCTAGACTGAAGAAGGTTGGCAGGAATAACCAACATTTAGCTCTCTTCAGCCGAGATAAGAATCTAGGCTAAAGAAGATTGGCAGGAATAACCAATATTTAGCTCTCTTCAGCCGAGATAAGGATCTAGACCTAAGAAGGTTGGCAGGAATAACCAACATTTAGGTCTCTTCAGCCAAGATTAGGATCTAGGCTGAAGAAGGTTGGCAGGAATAACCAACATCTAGGTCTCTTCAGCCGAGATCAGGATCTGGGCTGAAGAAGGTTGGCAGAAATAACCAACATTTAGCTCTCTTCAGCCGAAATAAGGATCTAGGCTAAAGAAGGTTGGCAAGAATAACCAACATTTAGCTCTCTTCAGCCGAGATAAGGATCTAGGCTGAAGAATGTTGGCAGGTATGACCAACATTTAACTCTCTTCAGCCGAGATCAGGATCTAGGCTGAAAAAGGTTGGCAGGAATAACCAACATTTAGCCCTCTTCAGCCGATATAAGGATCTAGGCTGAAGAAGGTTGGCAGGAATAACAAACATTTATCCCTCTTCAACCGAGATAAGGATCTAGGCTGAAGAAAGTTGGTAGGTATGACCAACACAAAGTAAACAGATTACAGGGCTTTTTGACCAAGATAGCTACCTCGGCTAGAAAATATAAAGACATCACAACCAAGCAAAAAAATCAAGATTGATGCAATTAAAAAATACAGTTACCAGCAGGATGTGAACCGAACAAAAAGACTGGAAAATTGCAGATTTCATTCCATATGAAAAATGTCCACTACAAGAGGAGGGGCTTGAGCCTGGTTACAAATTCTTTCAAAAGTAAAACATCAAAAGAAGAAAAACAAGATCAAGCAAAGAGGTCGTCCAAATCTGCATCCAGGTCAACTCGAACTTCGCCACTTGGTAGCCCGATTCCAGCAGGTACGTCGGTCAGAGGCGCATCATCAACCGTGCTTGGCATTAGTGGCTCCACCCGAGCTGTCTGACTGGTTTGGAGACCGCGATCATTGTTGGCAGTTGGGGCATTGTTTGGATCAGGCGATCCTTCTTCCTCTTCCCCATCTTAGAGAAACTTCTATTGGATGGCGTTGGCATAATCTACCATATAACTTGGGATAAAGTGAGGGGAAGGGTTTTGAAAAACCTCGATTTCTGGGCCCAGACTAAGCTTCGCAACAGCTGCCTTCCAGCCGCATTTTAAAAAGATGTCTTTTACAACTTCGCACTGAAAGACATACGTGGTCTCCCCCTTTTTGTAGCCGCGGTCTTCAGCGTCTTCCGCGTTCTTTTTCAGTTCGGCGATCTCGGCATCTTTTTTCTTTTCAAGCTTGGCCAGTTCGCGCAAGTAGCGATCTTTTAGCACAGCCAAAGCTTTCTGCTTGTCCGCTTTCGTCGCGTTGACCAGCTCGGTAAGTCGGGCAATTTCAGATTCAAGCTCGATCGCTTTTTTCTTGGCTTCGTTTAGCTCGACCGTCTTAGCGTTAGCATCAGCCACGACCAGCTACGCTGCCTTGCGCAGCTCCAGCACGTGCTTATGAGCAACGCGGTTCTTCTGCATGGCCTCCAGAAGGAGAGATAGTGATTATGATTAAAGCCCAGCCAACAGATATGTAAATTGGAAAACAAACACAGGAAGCACTTACCAGCACCATTGATTTAGTTGTCGAGCGGATGGCCTTGAGCTCGGTTAGGTGATTGTGGTGCTCTATGTCGACTGGCAGACACACGCTCTTGGCAAGGTTGAAGGCAAGCGTGTGGTCCTTGTCTACAACCACCGAGTCTGTGTTCGAGATAGCACAGTTCTTATAAGTCATTTTTGGTGCCCATTCCAAAGGGCTAGCTCAGTCGGAATGCATGGGCTCGGGGCTCGGCATCGTGGTGTCAGGAAGCACGATGTCCTCATAAACCAGGTGTTGTGGCTCGGCTGAAGCGGTTCGTGCACGTTTGCTTGGCCGAGATGTAGAGGGCCTCGCAGTTGGAAGGGCTAACACGGTTTCTCGAGGCTGGCCGGTTGGCTCTAGCCCGACCTGCCTTTCACCAGTGGTTTGCTCGGTGATATGCGCTCGCACGACTCTCTTTTTTGCCATTTCTTGTTCGTTTGTTAGTGGGATCAATTTGATTTGGGGAAGTGTGGGATGTGGTTCAGGTGATGGCTCAAGAAGAAAGTCTGTCACCCTGGTCTTCCTCCTTCCACTATATCGGTAGGTCGGTTCAAAATTTAGCAGTTCGGCCCAACCGCGATGACGGTATCGCAACGCGACGCGAAAAGCATCTTGGTTTGCGTATGGGTACTGTGATTTTAGTTGGTTTAAGTCTGCACAAAAGAAAGGCAACGGTTAGCATGGTGTGAAATTATAGCCTGGAAAAGCAAAGAAAATTGGATCGAGGTATTCTTACTAGCAGTCCCCTTATTCCAGTTTATGTTATATCCCGGTATCTGGGCTTTTTGGTCTTCAAAATTGCCCGAAACCCAGAAAAAATCGTCGTCATTCAAGTCTTTATCCGGAGTGTTTTTAATTATTTTCTCTCGACCTCTTCGTACCCTTAAATAATACACCCAACCGTCATCATTTTGATCGAGCGAGTATTGGTGGAATAGCTCGGCCAATCCGAGGTTGAGACCGAGCCGATGGTTTAGCTTGGCATTGCCATTTATTATTCGGTAAGTATTGGTGCTGAGTTGAGTCGGGCATAATCTAGTTTGCCTGAGGAACTCGCATATTAGTGGCTGGACTGGGAATCAGAGACCGGCCTCAACAATGGATATTACGGTAAAGGGAACAAATCTCGGTTTTTCCCAGGGTGTGGTGTCTAGTTCGGATAATGAGAGATGGAAATCGTCAGGAATGTTGTAGTCCTTACGGAATTTGGCAATGGCCCCAGGAGAGTTTACTAAGAACCGGTATTTACCCATTTGACTTAAATTGTTTATAAATTAGCACGGTAGCCTAGCACGGTGTCGAGATGGCGTTGAATATCTCGGTTGAGCGTGCAAAGGTGTGCCTGGCCAACCTAGTCAAAGTCTGCAAAGTGGAGATAAAAAGTGTTATGCCCAGATCACTGAGCCGGGCTAAAAAAGAAGGATAAATAAATGTAAACCCTAGTACGGTTGAATGGGATGCAGCCCGTTCTTAGTTCGGTCGTAACACAAGGAGAGGCTCCAAGTTTTTGGCTCGGTCATTGAGTAGGAAGGTTCTTAGGTCGGTCGTAACACAAGGGGTGGCTCCAAGTTCTAGCTCGGTCATTGGGTGAGGTTTCCAGTTCGGTCTAATACGCATCTATGGCAAACAGGTTCCTAACTCGGTCGTGGTGTTATTTTGGATCAAAAGCATCACATTATAGATTGTTTGTGAATCAAGTTAGAGTGTGATTGTTGACTAAGTGGTTCTTACTAATTTGTGTGAAGACTATATAAATGTGTTTTGAAAAACATATGTATACTATACTGTATGTTGCTATACTATACGAAATAAACGAAAAGAAAAAAGGATTGAGCCACTTACTGTTTTGAGATGAAAGGATGAAGATCAAGACCGTAAGGATGACAGTGAGAACAGAAGCTTTGCAGGTGCTATGGTCGTGAAAATGGAGGCTCAGAGGGCAAGTCAGAGAAGATGAACAATGGAGCATTTTGGTTCAAAAAGTAGGGTTTTTGTATAAAACACAAAAAAGGGCAGGACTGTTCAAAACTTTCGAAGTACAAAGACGGCTGTAACAGTTGTACTTGACCAGTGGGGGCAAGCCACGTGTCCAGGGAAACTGATAACGATTCAGACGTACTTGAGAAGCGGAACGACGTGCAGAGTAATTGACAAGATGTTTCTGAACCGGGCAAATCGGTAGCCCGGTAACAAATAGGCTTGATTGGAGGTTTGAACCTTTAGCTCGGCTGGTAGCAAGTAATCCCAAATCATGCGTTGTAAATGGGATTAAGGGACAATTGAAAGGGAGTTTTTATGTAAAACAGGGCTGAGCTAGGCCCAGACATTGTAATGGACCGATCTGTGGGCCGTAGTGAAAAAGACTTCACAACTGGACCTTGCTTCTATTAGCTCGGTCGGAAATTGTTGCTATTAGCTCGGTCCATGTATTCCGAACCGAGGTATAGTTGAGAAATGACCGAGCTAAGCATCACCTGTGGAAGTGCCGAGCTATAGTGTGGTAGAAGGTTAAAGATAGCTCGATTGTGCTGCTATTCTACCGTGATAAAACCATCCCCACTTGGTTAAGCAATAAGGAGGGGGTGGAAAGATAAGCATTATCCTTCTAACTCCTAGGAGGACTCTGGTGAGGAGAATGGAGTCCTATTAGGAGTGTGCAAACCATCTCACTTGGTTGGTAGTGAGTAGGGTGTGTGATTCCTAGGAGGATTCTGATGAGGAGAATTGGAATCCTACTAGGATTGTGCTAGGCAGAATCTATAAAAACTCATAGCAGGACCTATGTACAGGTATCACAATTTTGACTCTCAAATACACAGAGCTTTTCTCTATTGCCAATTTGCTGACTTAGGCATCGGAGAGGTATCCGGCACACACCTACCGGCTAGCTCACATTTGTGTTTTCAGGGAGTGAAGCGACAACGTTTG
Source organism: Camellia japonica (assembly GCA_030407325.1). Taxonomy (NCBI): domain Eukaryota; kingdom Viridiplantae; phylum Streptophyta; class Magnoliopsida; order Ericales; family Theaceae; genus Camellia; species Camellia japonica. Next base: position 48,447,091 of record JAPPVO010000024.1, on the reverse strand, counting down.
GAGGAGTGCAAACTTGATCAACAGGATTATACGAGAAGATTATTTCATGCTCGTACACATTACTAAATTCTTATCTTTTTTATTTTTGTGTGTAATCATAGTGTACGAGAGAAATTAAAAAGGGTGCTGCAGTAATTATGAGAGAAGTCAATAAATGCTGAGATTTTTTTTTTTTAAATCAAAAATTAGAAAATTAGGATTAAGATATTGGAGCTTCCATAAAGCTTGTAGATTAGAAAGTCCATTTTCCTTATATAATATATAGATATAGATAGATAGATAGATAGATAGATATAGATAGATAGATAGATATAGATACTAGTGATAACCCGTGCTATGTACAAGACTTTTTAAATTAAAAATAAAAAATTATTATAAATATGTTGAAGTAATTTAATATTTTGTCTTGTGGTATATATGAAATTTATAAATTAATTTTTATATTTATAACTTTTTAAATTATTAGTTTAAAAAAATTAAAATATATATATTTAGTGTAATTTTGATAATTTGTAATAATAAGAAAAAGTTAAAACTAATTAAATAAGATTACATAAGTTATAATATACCTCTTTTTGTTATGAAAATGAAAAATGCTAGGGATACTAACAATCATATTAACACACTCACAAGTTAATGTGGATCCCATACTAAGTGATGATTGATCTTATCAAAACTTGTGAGTGTATTAGTAAGATTGTAAGCATCCCTAGCATTATTGTACGAAAATATACAAATTTAAAAGTTATAATTAAGACAAATACACAATTTTATTATTAAATGTGAAATGAAGTGATATTTAACAATAATTGATATGATATTTCTATTATTAATCCAATAATTTAAGTTACATTTCTTTTGGTTTTAATTTCATAACGGTAAATACAATATGAATATAATACGCACACGAATTTCTAATTTTTAAGAATAAGAAGGTTTTAGAATATTTCAAACCTTTCATCATTTTCTTTTAATATTATTTATCTAATTTGATTTTAAATTTGAATAAAAAATTTGATTTGATATGAATTATTTTAACTTTTTCATTAAATTTTTATCAAATTTTAAAAGAATTTTCATTCTTATCCCAATTTTTTTTTTCTTTTCATCAATTTTTATGGGAAAAAACAATAATTACCATCATCTTTTTAGATTTTTATCAAATTATAATTCGATAAAAAAAATATTAAGAGTTGAAGATTCTCTTAATTGGAATTATAATGAAATAATATTTTGAAATAGTGAAAGTTTGAGTACGTGATTGGTTGAAATGTATAATTTGATTATCTCTCTTCTCATATTTGTATAAAAATTGACACTTTAAGACCACATCATTATAAGTCGGATTATGAAAAAAAAATTGAGGTGTCAAACATTTTAAATTTGTAAATATCCTACCTATTTAAAAAAATAAAAAAGAAAAGAAAAAAAAAAAAAATGTGTAACTTTTGGATATGTGTTTATCAATTTTGTTTTGTGGACATAAACAATTGATATTTCAATTTGAAAAATTAAAAAGTATAAAAAAAAAGATGTTTTTTTTGGAGATAAAAGAAGTCATCTGACTCCTCTATATACTATTTTAATCACATAAAAAATAGAAATTATATTTGGAGATTATCTCTATATATAATGCTATTGTATACAAATATAGCGGTAACAAATTAATTAATATATATGAAAAGTTATACTAAGCTTTCATTTTCAATTAATTAAATTATGATTAACAAACTAACAAATAGCAGTAATGGTATAGTAGTATAGAAAGAGGATAAAAATAAAAAATACAATGATATTTAAAAGTTTTAAATTTACCTAGTTATACAAAAATCTAATGTTATAGTACAATCTTGAATTTCCAATAAATTTTCACATTTTCTATAAAATAAAATGATAATAAAAAATAATAAAAAAAATTCAATACCCATTTTTTCACTTCAATTTTACAGTTTTCATTGAAAAAAACAAAATCCGATCAAAATTCTTAGTACAGAATAGGCATATATACTTCGATTGCAACCTTCATTACCAATAATTCTTCTCCACAATGTAAACTTGTTAACAAAGACATAAATCTCACTAAAATCGAAACCAAAACCAAACCAAAAAAAAAAAAAAAAGAGAATTATACAAGGAAAAAAATAAAATTAAAAAATAAATAAATTTATGGAGTGGTAGGACATTACCCCCCAACAACTTAGACCTCGTCCTGCCTAATCCGTCAGCTCCTCTGCTAGTACTCGCAAAGTTTAGGAGTTGGGATGACTAATAAGATTATTCTTTAAATAAGACTTGAAAATTAATTAATTTGTCCCATTAACTGATTTAAAATTTGGGAAAATTATTTATAAGTCCTATTAGGGAAACTTATGCTACATATGGTCCTACTAAAAAACTTATGTTCCCATAAGTCCTGTGGGAAGTTTGTTGACACATTTACCCTCAATATTAGTTGTTAATATCATAAATAATAGTAAAATCATGTATAGGAAATTGATATAAACGTAACGTAACGTGACACCTACATAAACGTAACGTGACACTTATACGTAACGTGACATCTACATAAACGTAACGTAACGTGACACCTACATAAACGTAATATGACATATCTACATAAACGTAACGTAATGTGACACCTACATAAACGTAACGTGACACCTATGATATATGGTAACATTCAATTTCCTATATTGAAAATTGATTTTATTTATTTTTTTGGATTTTTTTAATTTTTTTTTCAGAGATTTTTTCTGCCACGTCAATTTATAGTGATTTTTTTTTTTTTTTTTTATAGCTTTTTGGTTAAAATCCATGATTCCCAAACAAGGCATCAATATGGTCATGGATCTAATCAGATGCTATTGTGGGAAACTGGGAGTGCAGCGTTTTTCAGTTACATGCCTGCATATGGATTACTTGAGAAAAATATATTGCATCTTCTCTTAATTAGATGTGCTGTCTTTGAAAAGCTGCATCACGTTATCTTTTAGTGGGAAAGTAGACACGCACTCAGTAGCCTAAGAAATATATTCAACTACCGAAATATGGTAGGTGCAATTGAAGGATATCCATGTAATATTTTTGTATTAATTATCCATTTCCTTCTTCCCCCAACAGGAAAAGGGACGGCCATTGCCGAAGTTCGGTGAGTGGGATGTGAATGACCCCGCATCAGCTAAGAGATTTACTGTGATCTTTAATAAGGCTAGGGATGAGAAAAAGACGGGTGGCAAATCTGATCCACCAACATAAACCATCAACATTTTCACATTTAATTAAAAAAAATAATAACTCATTAAGTTTGCGAAACGTAACGTGACACGTTATGTTACGTTTATGTAAGTGTCACGTTACGTTTATATGGGTGTCACGTTACGTTACGTTTATGTAGGTGTCACGTTACGTTCATATTGGTGTCACGTTACGTTACGTTTATATAGGTGTCACGTTACGTTACGTTTATATAAGTGTCACGTCACGTTTATGTAGGATCTTATGGAATACATACTTATCAAAATAGGACTTGAGACTCTATAAGAAATTACACAGGACTTAGCCTAGCATAAGTGTCTGAAAAAGGACTTATAAATAAATCTCCCTTAAAATTTTGATAGATATACATAAAATAAAATAAAAAAAAGATAATTACAATTCAAATTTAGATATTTAGATATAGTTATATCTTTTTGAGATCTATATCTAAATTCTTATCTTCTTTATTTTTGTGTGGTTTATATTTGTTTTTTTTTCTCTTCAATTTATTTAAGATGAAGTTGTGGGTTTCTATTTTTTTTAATTTAATTTATCTATGTTTTTTAATTTAATTTAATTCTTATCTTCTTTATTATTATTTAGGTAAGTTATGATGTGAGTTAAATATGTGATAGACATGTGAGTTTTATTGATTTAAAGTATGATGGTGTGAGATATTTTCAAATTAGATTTTGTAACAACCTAAATTTTTAATTATTCTGTAAAATTTATACTAATATTATTTAATCACAGTTAAAAAAATATACGATTTATTTTGTATTATTATGTGTAATTTTGTAAAATAATATAATTATTAAAAATTTAAGAGTCAAAATATAAATAAATAACTAAGTTAAACTTATTTAGTGATAGCAGCTAAATAGGGGGTTACGTGGGCGGCTATGTGTCACCTAAAGCTTGCTGAGCAAGCCTTGCATCTTGGATAAAAGGAAGAGTTGGGAACAAGAGGAAGAAAAAAACAAATAAAGAAAGGGAAAGAAAGTAATGAAAGTTAAGAAGGTTTTGACGGTGGAAAGAAAGAGTGAGGTATTAATTTTAAAATGAGTTATATTATACCTTGAGTCATTATAATAAATTTTACATATGTTTTGACTTATCATAATTTATTTTATATAAGTTATGTTTTATAAATTATATTAATATTTCAATTGCGTGGGTTATTTTCTAAACTCTATTTGTTTAAAATGAAACCCATGGATATGTTTGTTTAAATTTTAGTATATATTTGGCTATGACCTTATAAACAATTATGTTTTGTAAGTACCACCACGAGAGTCCTACGCCTTGGGGGACTTAAATAACTATTGGCCTTTATTTGGTCACTTTATGGCCCTCTATTGTCGTGGATCTATTGACCTCTGTTTTGTGCAGAGCAAAGTGCTGTGCGGAGATAAGTGCTACACTATTGTGGGAGCCACTTCTATAATCCGTACGAGCCATCTATTAAATCCGTACCTCTGTTCTGACTGTCACTCCTGTGACCTCTGTTATGTTCTGTACCGTGATTATGGTTATTTATTTATATAATCTCAGTTTTGTTACTTAAATGATTATTTGTTCAGATTAAGTTATCTTAAATATTTTAGTTACATAACTATCCATGGTTATTTTGTGTCGCTTATACTCTTGGCATAATATTTTTCACTCTACCATGTGCTTATAGCTGTTTACCAATTTTCAGGAAACAATACAATTTAAAAATATCTTTGGGAAAGTCTTAGACGCGGGGCTGCGGAATAGACACTCACAGCACTTTTATGATATGTTTATATATAAATATTGGTTTTTTTGGTCAATAAATTTTGTAATAAAAATAGAAACTCCGATGATTATTTTGGTACCTTCACTTAAATATTATTTCCGCTCGCGTTTATTTATTTGTTCAAGAATTGGTCGGAGGTAACTTCAGTTACTGGCCATCACGATACTTAACCTTTAGGTATGGGGAGCGGGTCGTGACAGATTTGTTTAGATAGATTTTAAAGATTTTTAAAATTTAAAATTGGATATTAAGAGGCAAAAGAAAGATTTTAACTGAATAAATAAAAATCATATTTATTAAATTTATCTGTTTGTATATTGATTTTTAATTTTAATTTTTTTTTGGTTATGTTATAATATAATATATAAGATATAGATAAATACTCACAATTCTCATGATAAATATTATCTAATTTTTTGAGGGAGAGAAAAGGAAGACAAGTTTTAATATTTTCTTTTTGAAATCAATGAGAGAAATTAGAATGGAGAGATTATGAAATATTTTTGTTATTTTTCCATTTGAAATTCACAAATTAAAGGGTAACTATTATTTTCAAAATAATTAAATAGGTATGGGAGAAGTTGAAAACAGGGAATAATTATTATTTTCAAAATAATTAAATAGGTATAGAAGAGGTTGAAAAGTTGTGTATGGAATAAATCAAAAAGGCTTGGAAAAAGTCATTAAGTGTTGAGATTTTTTTTTTTAAATCAAAAAATTAAAAAATTAAGATTGAGATATTAAAATTCTTACAAGCCTTATGAGCTAAAAATCTTCTTTCCCTTATATAATATATAGATTTTATAGATTGGAATCAAAGCTGTTCTTGAAAGATATTTTCCAAGGATTTGGAAATTTAAGTGATTAAAGTGAATCTTCTAAAAATTATGATTGAATAAGTTAACAATTTAGCCAAAAAAGAAAATGAAAGAAACCGGTATTGGCCGTCCCTCTCTCTCTTTCCCGCTATATTTGAAATTTTATTTTATTTAAGGATATGAGCACTTAAACAATTAACATCCAAATTTAAAATAAAGGACAAGGTTATTGTATAATTTTCCCAAGGTTATATTGAGAGAATTTTCGAATTAATCTACTCAATGTTTATTTAGGAAAGTAAAGGAATTTCACACTTTGACCGTTTAAAGTGAAAAACTTCTTGAAACATCACAAAATAAACGAAATTAAATCAAGCGAATCAATTTTTTTATTTTATTTGTTTGGCTTTTTCTAGTGGTTGTCCAACCGTGTGGCAAAAAATAAAAAATAAAAAAATTGAAGGATCTTTTCAACAAGGCAACAAATAGTACAATCAAACATTCACTAAATATTTAAATTTATTGAAGTAATTCAAATACCCTTGCCATATCTTTACATCAAATTTATTATTGGTTTCCTCTCTTGATATGTAGATATTTTTTAAACATGAATACTTTTTTCACTTAGAAAAATATTTCAAAAATTAAATATGTAAATCATATTTATTTAAGAATGACTTAGAATCTATTAAATTTGAATCTATACCATAAACTTCATTTTTAAATTACTTTTCGAGGTGGGTGCAAATTTTTTTTCATTTTTAAAGAAAAGGAAGATTTAAACCAACTCTATATGTTTTTTTTCTTATAAAAGTGATTAGTATATAACAATCAATTCCATTTTAAGATTGGGTTATAACAATCATTCTTGAAAGAATTTGTCCCTTGCTTCTTGATTGTATATAAGAAATAAAAGAAGTATAGATAGAAAATAAATAGAAAAGGGCATTTTTGGAAATAGAAAGTTTATTTATTTAAATTTTTTTGCTGTCATTTCCTTAATTTTGCATGTGGTCCTCGAAAACAGTAGACAGAAGAGCAATCGATGCGGCAAGACGCTTGCCTTTCTTTAGTATAATTCCCCACTTTTACACAATAGTACCATTGCTCTTCCTGCACTCATACTTTCCCTCACTTTCCCAAGAAAAAAAGCACAGAATCACACCAAACACACACAACAACATACACATATTCTATATCATAGGAAACTTGGTGTTTTCTAGAGAGAGAAAGAGATGGGGGACAGCAACAGAAGACTGTGTTCATCGTCATCTTCATGGTCTTCAAGGTTTATGTTGTTGTTTATGGTATCATTGATTGTGGTGACTGTGTCTGTGGCTTTATTGGGTTCAAAGAACTCTAATTTGATCTTCAATTCTTACTATCCTTGGCAACATCAGTCCTCCTTGCCGCCTCCTCCTTCACCTTCTGCGACTATTGGATTCAAAGAAAACCAGGTTTTGCATTTTTTTAGTTCGCATTTCACACACACGTTTGTGTATTTAAAATTTGCGAGTACTCTGTGATATTGATATGCCTAAATATATATATATATTATTTATTTCTCAATTATCTAATAAATGTGAATGAGCATGTCGCACTTGTAAAATCTAGACCACCACATAAACTTTTCACATGATATTCTGAAACGAATAATTATCCGTGTATATATTTGTCTATTTAAAGATTTTATGATTATATATATACAAATATGTGTGTGCATATGTATAATTTTATTCTTATGTATATGTGATGACTTTTTTATTTTTATACATATATTTTTTATTTTGGCAGTTTCAATTGTGCAATCATAGAAATAAATTTAAAAAGCTAATAATTCTGCAAATTCCAAAAGAAAATAAAGGGTAATAGATTAATTACATAAAATACAGGTGGAGAACAATCTCCTTAATGGTGAATTCCACAGTTTGATGTGTATAATCAAAAAAAAAAAAAAAATTGTAATTGGTTTGTGTCACTCTATTCACTGTTTTTTTTTTTTAAAAAAAAATTTGATATGCAAATTTGCTAGGTAGAAAGAATACATAGAGTGTGAGAGCAGTAAAATAAGGATACGTTTTCGATTTTGGTTTTTAAAATTGGTCATGGCATTTATTTAATACAGTGATTTGAATGATTTTTTGTTAGACAGATAGCTATTGGTTATCAAACAATTTAATTTTTTGTGTCAGTAATATAGCCAGGGATGAAATTCATTACTCCTAATTAATACAGTACCCCATGGAAGATTCCTGATTATTTTGTAGATTCTATACTCATGTGAGATATTTAGTCATTCATTTAATAAAAAATTTGAAATCTATAGTATTTTTAATTAATTTTTTGTTCCAGTAATATAGTTAGGGATAAATATCATTTTCATGACTGGTGAATGATATAGGCTTCGTTTAGGAAGAATGGTTGGGTTGGATTTGGCTAGGAGTGTAAATTTGGCCTAGCCTGACTCGGCCCAGCCTATGTCGGGCCTCGCAGGCTCCCGTCAAAATTTGGGTCAGTCCGGGCCGACCCACGAGCCAAAAAATTAAGCTCAGGCCCAGGCCAAGAGATATTCGGGCCTTGGGTGGGCCTGACCATTTTTTTTATTGTTTTTTTAAATTTTTTTCTACTAAAATTTTATTATTTTCTATTAAAAAATATACTAGGCCTTGGGCGGGGCGGGGCGGGGCGGGCTTCAGACTGGGTCCTAAGTGGGCCTTAAATGGGCTGATGGTTAGGCTTCAAAACGATGGCCCAAGTGCTCGGGCTTGGGCCCAAGCGGGCCCATTTCGGGCCGCGGGCTATTTTTACACTCCTAGATTTTAGGCTATTTTAGTCACAAAAAGACAAAATATATTTTTTAACTCAATAAGACAAAATATCACATCCAACTCATAATCATTATATTCTTTCTCTTTCAAAAAAGTCAAAAAAATCCTTCCCAAATGAGACTTTTTAACCTCAGAAAAATAAGCAAAAAGTCAAAAAGCTAACCCACTTCTCAAACGAACCCATAATAGAATTCCTCTATTTAATTTTAAGATTGAGAAAAAATGACAAAAAGGAAAGAAAAAAAAATCGGTTCAGACTATTTTACCCATGGTCCTTATTTGGTCCAAGGCTCCTTGGTGTGCCTTTTTTTAAATTTTATTTTATTTTATTCTTAGAAGAAGATTAATGACGAATACAAAAAGAATTATATCAAATTCAGCAATTATAATCCAACAATACACAATTAGAAAATCTACAATTACAATATATATATATATATATATAATGGAAAGAAATAATCAAATCAATACAATAAAGAATTTTAAGGAAATTTAGTCAAAATCCTTCCATTGGATCCTTATTTAGTGAAAATGACAACTCAATTTATTTTGCTTTATAAACCCCCTACGGAAAAAACAAATAATTGAGTAAGAACAAAGTAAAATATCTTCTTTTTTTTTTTCCCATGGATAATCCAGTTACTGTTTACATCAATTTCGACGGTAATAAATTTTTTTTTTTTTTAAGAATTTGATAGTCAATATAGATCTTATTTGATAGATCTTGATGAGAGGATTCTAAAAATATTAATTTTATTAAAAACCGACATTTACAACAAAAGTTATATTATTTAAAAATTTAATATTTTGATAATAATGATATGTGTTGAATTTTTCAAAGAAAACTTTTTATACTGATCCTTAATACATTAAAATTTTATTACGTGAGAATTTTGACCAAATGCCCCAACTTTTAAAGCAATGCTATAATAATAAAATTTTTGTATATTATTTAGCATAGCATCACTTTGATTAGTATTGTATCATTACGCAGATGACACGAAATGTGCTATGCACATGAAATACAACATATTATTTTAATAATTTCTTAACTTTTTATGTAAAGTTGTAGGCTTAAATTCTATTTGCGTGAATTACACTCACCTCTTCTAAGTTTAAAAAAAATATATATATATATATATATAATTAGTCTCATATTTTTGACATAATTATATTATTCTTTTTTAAATTTTTAATTCATATAACAGATAAATATATATTTTTATCAATAATTCATTAATTGTATTAATGAAAAAAATTGATATTATCATATATTTTCTACTAAAATGTATATTAATTTATATTTGTGTCATTTTAGCCCTATTGAAAAAAGTATCAGTATAATTATATTAAAAGTGCAAGATTGATTATATATTTTTTTAAATTCAGCGGAAATGAGTATAATTTACCCTTTTTATTTTGCATATTTCCATGAAAAATTCTTTATGTTATTGTGGAATTATTCATTTCATAATTAAAAACAGGAAGGGAAGAAGGAAGGGATATGGAATAATAGCATGAATGGACCCCACATTGTTGTTCCTATCATGAATGACACTCATTCTATGGCACCACCAACACCAGTGAGTGCAAGAATAGAGAAGTACAGTAACTTAGAGAGGCTTGAAGCAAGTCTAGGACATGCTCGAGCTGCAATAAGAGAAGCCTTAACAACTAATGAAGATCATCACACTCAAGACCCTGACTACACCCCTACTGGTCCTATTTATTGGAATGCCACTGCCTTTCACAGGTAACCCATTTTTAACATTGCTTGTAAATCATAGTGGGATTTTTCAATTCTTTCTTCTTTTTTTTTTTTAGGTAAGTTATGCTGTTACTCCTTATAGTTTAATCGAATTGAAGTATTACTCGTTTCTCCGTAATTTCAATTTGAACCATGCATTTAAAGTTTTGTTATAATATAGTCTCTTTGTTATGTGCCGTTAATATTTTACAAGAAAAAAATCACGTGTAAAATTAAAGGAATCAAAGTGAAATTTAAAGAAACTATCGGAGTTATGCTAGTAGTCTTTATAATTTCTTTTAAATTCTATTTTAGTTCCTCTAATTTTGCACATGATCTTTTTTTTTCATTTAAAATTTTAACGATAAGTGGTGGATGGACCAGATTACAATAAAATTAAAAAAGTATGATTTAAATTATTTAAATTGAAACTAGTAAAATTTCACTCAAACAAGAGAATCAACATTGTAATTTACCCTTCCTTGTTTTTTTCATCCATAAAAGGGATAGGATGAATCTTAAACTTGTACTTTCAGAGTAAATTGCAGAAAAAAATATAAATTGGATCAAGGTCACTAGTTTCACCAATAATTGAACTGTGAAATTATAATTCTATCATAAATATATTAAAAATTACGATAAATTACACTTATCACCATCAAAATTTTGTCCGAATTTGACTATTGTCCAACGTCTTTAATTGCGACAACTTTAACTAATGTTTCAACGTGATTCTCTTTTCACTTACTGTCAAAAATTTAGATAAAATGCTCACATGACCACATTTTAGGTTTATTAGAAGAAGAAATTTGTATGAAAAATTACGTTTTTACTCTCCAACTTTCACTTAAATTTCACTTTATTAGTACTTTATGTTTCAATTATCACTCAAATTTCAAACACTAAAAGAGTAACAGAAGGTCCACCTCCAATAACTCACAAAACACGTTTCTTCGTTTTCAAAACATTTGTTCCTTTCTTACGTAACGTAAAACAAGAAACCGACAACATTATCAAACAAATATTTATGTTTTATTTATTTTTTCAAAATTGATAATAAAATCTCTAGAATAAACTGCAGGAGCTACTTGGAGATGGAAAAGCACCTCAAAGTATTTGTCTATGAAGAGGGAGACCCCCCAGTCTTCCACTATGGTCCCTGCAAGCACACATATGCAATTGAGGGACTTTTCATTCAGGGCATGGAGATTAGCAAGTTTAGGACCAGAGATCCAGAGAGAGCCCATCTTTATTTCCTTCCATTCAGTGTGACAATGATAACTCAAGTTGTTTATGTTGTTGATTCTCATGAGTGGGGTCCCATGAAAAACACAGCCAAGGACTATGTTGATGTCATTGCCAACAAATATCCTTACTGGAATCGAAGCCTTGGTGCTGATCATTTCATGCTTGCTTGCCATGATTGGGTAAGTCATCACTTCTTAATTTGCTTCTATTTAATCTTCTCTTGCAACCAAAATCAACTAGTTATCCTAATTGTGCACAAAAAATTATAAAAATATGAGGCCAAAATGAATTTGGGTTATGTATTGATTTTCTTATGCACGTAACATTATAGGTGGAGAGAGTATAAAATAGGTTTGTAGACTTGTCTTTAACTAGTACTGTTGGTTTGGCCGAACTTGATATGAGATTAATTGTGGATATCATGAGAATATATCAAATTAAACATCTCATAAATAGGTGGAGAGAGCCAAACTTTTAACTTGATTGATTGAATTTGTTTGCTACGCTAAGGAGAGTATGATTTTATTCACACTTGACTCAACTAACCAAATATGTGAATAAAATGCATTCCTTCACTTTAAATGTGATCCAATTACTCAGTGGATATGGGCAAAGCTACACATGGAAGGGATTGATTACTCAATGCATGATTTTTAGTATCCAATTTGAAACAGATCAGGTGTGTAATGTAGTTTTGTGGTGCATGGGTCCTTTTGGGCTGGTGTTGCTGTCAGTTTTGTTTCTGTTGTTACTGTCTTGTTGGTAGCTCACAAACTTATGAGGAATACTACTTGCAAATGATAGGTATGCTTCCCGGTACCAACCTAATTGGGATGTAGTTGCTTTATTGTGATGCGTTTGCACTTTCTTCCCTCTTTATTGATGTATCTCATTACTTTGTAGTTGTTTTTTCATCAATAAAATCTCTCTTTTTAGCTAATAACGAAAAAAAAAAAGAAAAGAGATCCGTTACACTTTAAATGAGATTTATTATACTATTAGCAATGCAATGTATCTAAAAAATTTACTAAAAAAATATCAACAAAAAATATAGGTTTTACTGTACAAAATAGAATCTAGAACACGCTTCAACATTTTGAGTAAATTTCTTGTGTTCTCATTTTATAGCTTTTCTCTTACATAGGGGCTATAAATTCAGAATTTGTTACTTAAAATTTATCGAAAAATAACAATCAATAGTTCAAATTCATTTCACAAATCCCATAATTCACTAATTTGATCTCCACCACACAAAATAATTCTCGACAAAAATGTAGATATAAATTATAAGTTAATAGAATTTCTTTTCCCTTATACTGTCTTAACCAATCAAAGAGTGTGTGTACACATCATCAAGTGCAACAAAATAATTGAATTAGGAGGCAAGTACTTGCTACTTTGTAAGAATAGAGAGACTAATTCTCATAAGTGCTAATTTAACAACTAATAATTGATTTTCGTCGATAAAAAAAAGAAAAAAACGAAAAAAGTGTTACAAAATAATTTCTCTCAAGAAACCTTGGCATGGTAGTTTTGTGAAACATTTGTTCTCATCAAACAGACAACCCAAAAAACAGCACCATGCAACCACAAAAAGAGTAAATTCAGTTGATTCTTGTTCACACTTTGGATAACCTTGTTAATTCTTGAGCATTTATTTAACTGTGTTGCATTTGCAGGGTCCGGAAATCTCCTTTGCAGTCCCAAACCTGTACAACAACTCCATTAGAGCCCTCTGCAACGCCAACACCTCCGAAAAATTCAACCCTTCCCGCGACGTCTCCATCCCCGAAATCCACCTCCCATCCGGCACCACCACCGGCATGCTCGGCGGTCCCTCCCCTTCCCACCGCCCCCTTCTCGTCTTCTATGCGGGTGGCGTCCACGGCCCCATCCGGCCCATCCTCCTCCACCACTGGCAACACCACAAAGACCCATCAATCCAAATCCACGAATACCTCCCCAAAAACACATCATATTTTGCCATGATGAGGCAGAGCAAGTTCTGCATTTGTCCCTCGGGCTACGAGGTAGCGAGTCCGAGGACAGTGGAGGCTCTTTACACAGGTTGTGTACCGGTTTTGATTAAGGATCACTATGTGATGCCTTTTAGTGATGTTTTGAATTGGAAGACTTTCGCGGTGGTGGTAGCAGTAGAGGAGATTCCGGACTTGAAGAGGATTTTGGAGGGGATTTCGGGGAGGAGGTATTTGAGGATGGTGAAGAGGGGGAGGGAGGTGAGGAGGCATTTTGAGGTTAGTTCGCCGCCGAGGCGGTATGATGTTTTTCATATGATTTTGCATTCTATTTGGCTTAGGAGGCTCAATGTCAGAGTTCGTGATGTCGATGTGCCGTGACAGGCAAGGTGTGCAGAAATGCTAGAGAGCAAGAAACCAATTCATTTCAGGACTTCTGTCGTATGTCTAAAATGAATTTCGGCTACACATTATTTTATTTTTTTGATATTTTTTGTGATTAATTTCTTAATCTTGGTGAGTGCTGTGGATTTGTTGTAGGGTGGAATGGAGGTGGTTGTGTAGGGGTATTTTGGTAAATTATGAAAATTAGTAGTTTTTACTTTTATTAGTTATAGCTGAAGGATTTTGGGAAATGAAATGAAATTATATGATTTACTTTCTTTTGTTTCAGGATTATTGACCTGAAGTTTGTTTTTGTTGGTTTGTTTGAGCAAATTATATTATCAGTATCTATAGTTTAATTTAGAAAATGATATTAAACACAGAATTGTTAAACACAGTGGCTTGGAAAATCAATGTGGTATGGTAAGCCAGGTTGTCAATATTATTTATTTATTAAATTTTTTTTAGGGGAGTACCTAGTAAATTTGTGTGTTTGGTATCTTTGTTATATTCATTTATTTATACTTATGAATAGATAACCAGTGCGTGTTTAGAGCTCGTATGCTAGCAATGTTACAATCATGCAAAAACATATCTGTTTGGGTGTGTAAAAGGTGTGATTGTCTGTTTTCTCGATACATACATGTATAGTAAGTGCATACTCTCATTTTCTTCATGAGAATGTGTCTTCGAATTTTAAATGAGTGTAATTGTAGCAAATACATAAATGTTATAAATCATAAAAATTATCCTAAAGTCTATTTCAAAACGAGTTGTATAGTGTAAATTTAAAATTAGTAGGATGAAATGTGAGTCACACTTAAAATGATTGTAATCAATAAATAAAATTTTCCAAATATTTTTCTGAGTTTTGTAGCATTGTTTGGACCAAATTGTGATTAGGCGGAATTAACTGGCATGTTTGGCTTTTTTTTTTTTTTTTTTAATTTTTAAAAAAAATTGGATTTTTTTTTTTTGAAAAATTAGAACTAATTTCATAAAAATAAATTTCAAAAGGATATTTTTAAACTTTTAAAAATTATTTCTAACCTCTTAAAAAAATAAAATTATATAAAAATGATAATTATTATTATTTTTTACTAAATCAAATTTTAATTTTTTTAAACAATTTCCTGAAATAAGTGTCAAATGTATGCTGTAGTTGGGCCCTGAACAACATTTCAAAAATTGAATGTTGTGGATCCTTGTTCTTGGCCCAAGCCCAAGAGCAACAACCCAATCAGAAAAAAAGATAAGCTCTATGGTCGAAAAGCTGGAGGTCTGTTCTCATCATGCTGAACCACCACCGTCTTACCAACGGAAAATTATTTAGTGGTACGTGTTTGTACTCTTTATTAATTATAATATATTATATCTCTTTGTTATTTTCTAATCATTTAACATCTTTTTCACTAATTAATGCCTTTTTTGGAAAACTGACTATTTTAATTAATTTTTTATTTTTTTATTTTTTGATTATTTTAGCGTTGACTTTTTTTTAATTGATTTAATAATTATGAAAGAAAAAATAAAATGATTATAAATTGAATGTGACATTTTATCTTATTAACTACTTTAACTCCCTTTACGTTTTAGTTGACTATGTCCAGGACTACCAAATAATTTCTCCGAAAAATGAGTGAGAGCACTAATTAGTGCCACCACTAATGATGTGACAGTGGGTCTCACCACCCACTGCCACAGTGTTATTGTGTTTGTTTTTTTTTTTTTTTTTTAAAAAGTGGATGCCACGTCATTAGTGCTTATTTTAGAGCACCACTTTTAGTGGTCTCTATCATTGCTGAACTTCTCCTTAGGGGTGTTTTGGAAATGGACCAAAAAAGTTAAAAGCTATCTTTTTATCAATTTTGAGTCATATCACCTTTCATATTAAATAGTAAAAAAATTTAAAAAGTCAAAAAATCAACTTTTTACCATATTCCCAAAACACCACACTAACCTACCACCGAAAGTCCAGTAGCTGTGCCACCACACCCAATTACGTGTCAGTCAACCATCACAAGCCCACAACATGTGAAACCAGTCTTCAGAATCACAAAACTCAGATCAAACAAACAAGAGGATGAAAAAGATATAAAAGGTGTTTTTGAATCAGTGTCGAAGATATATAGTTATGGCATGAATCCAAGGCAAGGAAGAGAGAGCTGAGGAGGCAGCTGTGAGGGTAGCTGTTTCTGAGCCTAGTAGTAGTGATACAAACAGAGAGAGAAGAAGAACATATTACCAAGAACGAACTAAGATGGAGGAGTCATCGGCAACATATACAAGAGAGGGCAAGGAGGCGGCGAAGGAGAAGACTAGCAGTGTTGCTGATACTGCAGCCAAGAAAGCTAGAGTGTGTAAGGATTTGGCACTGGGAAAGGCGATTGAATATAAAGATTATGCAGCAGAGAAAGTGAGAGAAGCGAATGACTCGGCATTGGAGAAAGCTGGAGAGTACAAAGATTATGCAGCAGCCGAGAAGGCGAAGGAGATGAAGGCGGTGACAATGGAGAAGGCAAGAGAGGGGAAAGACAGTGCTGTTGGGAAGATTTCAGAGTTGAAGGAGTTGGCGGTTGATGCAGCGAAAAGGGCCATGGACTTGTTGAGTGTGAAGAGCAAGGAAGAGGCGATGGTTAGTCGTCTCTAATTGATTTCTGTGAGCTTTGAGGTGCGTGTAAGCTGGCCGAGTAAAAAAAAATAATAATGCTGCAGAAGTTTATATGGTTCTTGGTTTTGTTCATTTATGTTTATGATGTTCTAAGCTCTTTTTTGTGTGGCTTTAACTTTAATCCAATGAAGTTTAACTAAAAATTTCAAGAATCTTCAACATAAATCAAGTACTATGGTATGGAGAAAAATTAAAATTGAAATGTTTAAATCAAACTTTTAAACATTTCAATTTTAAGTCACCCAAGCAACACTTCACTCATTGCTAATTGATTTTGAATTTTAATAATTTTAAATAATAGTATGGGAATATACAATTGGAAATTTGTGTTATGTTTTGTGGTTTTGTGTTTAAGCTTTGGCATGCTCTTCAACTATTTTCTTTAATATAAAATATTCTCAAATTTTGTATTAAATAAAAACAAAAATAATCACTTTTAAAAATTTATAACGCCTTCCTTCAATCACATAGCTTAAAGAAAGTAAAAAAGAGACCGAAATTAAATTATCAATCATTTTACTGACTATTCATATGTCTGTGAATAGGAGTGTGAGTATGAGACTCGTATACATACAAGTTAAATAAAAAAAAAAAAAATAGAGATATAAATTAAATTACAAATTATTTTATCAACTAATCATGCGTGAACATTTGTGTAGGTTGCACACAGTTGTGAATAATTGATAAAATAATTAATAACAGAATAAACTTTCAAAAGTAGGAAGGAATGTGGTTGGTTGGTTTGTATTGTCGGGTTTATTATATTTACGGTAATATGCTTTTAACAATATCACAATGTTAAATATCACTGCATTCATTATAATTTTATTTCAAGTGGCACGAATAACAGAAATGCGCGAGACCCCCAGTAAAAGCCACCTCCCAGTGCCACGTGGCACTGCGGGATTGGAAGGAAAGAAAAAAAAAAAAAAAAAAAAAAAGAGAAAACTGGCCAATGGGGGAAGCCCACGTCTCTGGGGGTCGACCCCCAACGGGGGTGTGTAGCAAGGTTCCACGAATAATACACAAGTAGAACCCCTTGTCAGGTGGGTAATTATTGAATACTTTCAAAACATCATATGGTATTGTTTATGTGATAGTCTAAACCTTCGTTTGGCATATTGGTTCTAGGGATTAAAAGGCTAAAATAATCACAAAAAGATAAAATAGGCCAAAAAATCAATATGATAAAATATCACATTTAAATCATAATTATTTCACATTTTCTCTCATAAAAGTCAAAAAAATCAAAAAACCTAACCCAAACGAGTTTTTTAGCTGAGGTTAATAGTCAAAAAGTCAACCTACTTTCCAAACGAAGCCACTAAATCAATAACGAAAAGTTTTAATTTTTTTTTTTTTGTAAAACTAAATGTCTGTTGGCTATTTTTATCTTTTGAATAATAGATTAGTAATTTTGAGTGTGTAAAAAAAGATTAAACAACTTTTACAAATGTAATTCAAGCCAAACAAAATTATAGGTGAATGTGTTTAATATTATTATTATTATTATTATTTTTTGTTATTCAAACTTTTTAACAATGCATATCATGGAAGAACCAATTAAGAAAGATTTAAAGGTGACGCAATTAAAGAACAAAAATAACTATAATTAATTAATAAATTCCTTAATTATATTACCTTGGTACTCCTACTCTTTGAAGCACATTAATCTTAAAGTACGAGAAATTGAATTTACACCTACTTTAGTTATGACTATTGTTATTCTTATGAAATGAAAAGACAAGACAAAATTGTTGGTTTTTTGGGCTTTCGAAGGTTATTTTTGTAATTGTGAGCGTGCTAGTAAGGATCAATCAGTCCTTACAGAATATTAATTGTCAACCAATTATTAGATGATTGTGTTTTAGTTCTTTCAGCCTCAATGAAAAGGATTTTTACTGATGGCTTTATTTAGGAGAATTAACTGACAATGATTTGCATCTTGAACCTTTCATTGCCATCAATAAAGTTTTCTATTTTTGCCGATCAAAAAAAAAAAAAAAACTAAACTAAAATGCTTTCAAACAAACCTTGTGATCAAAATTTTATTCAAGAATATAAATTGAGCCACAAATCTAGCATTAATGTAACTAACACAAACTCAACAACCTTTGGATTGTAATGAATAAAAACTATACTGACTTATGGGCCTGATGCTATATAGTTGAAGCAGATCTTCAATTTATAATGAGTTTGCATTGTTAGATTTTTCAATACTATAGCCAAAAATTTAAATGTTTCTATGCAAAAAGATGTTACTTATGACAACTAGCTTTGATGGCCAGTTCATTGTTCACGATTTATAATGAAAGAAGTTGAGTTAGATTGGCCAGGATGTGGAAAAATCATTGTATCTGAATGAATGAAAGTTAGATAGGATGACCTTTGCATAAGAATTATAAAAGGTCAGTGATGATGGGGCATAGGAATTAGTTCTGTGGTTCCAACACAATTAGACCCACCTGAGTTGAAGCACCAGCAAAAATGCATCTATATTGCCCAAGAATTGGAAAACATCACATCTAAATGCTTGATTATTTTCTACCTCCATACTCTTTGAAGCATGTGAGACTATCTGTCCAAAACATCACATCTAATGTTACCTTTTCTATATGTGCACTTTTTCCTGTCTGTGTTTACACCCCATTCTATTTATTTGCCTCTCCTCTCCACATGCAAATGGGGCACACATGGAGGTGGAGTGTGAGAACTTGACATATATTATTGGGCCAAGTCAATAACAACTCAAGCTTTTGAGAAACTAGTTTTCTAGCAATGACACACCAAATAACTCATTTCTCATTTGCTTGTAATGTATAAGGGGTGATATTCCCCTTGATGCTTTTTCTACACAAGTAGCACCCCCTTGGTGCCCTTTTTTTTTTTTTTATTATAAAAACTCACCAGATATATACATGCATATAACAACCATGCCTTATCACCATGTGAATGTAAAACGGTAAGTGAAATTCTTGAAGCAAGTAAGTTCCATAATATAAATAATCTGCAAACATTTCACTATAGAAAAGAAGAAGAAAAAATCCCATATAGGCTCCGTACTTTCCATTGAACTGAAAGCAAGTGAACTGCTGCTCAACGGTATGCAATTTAAAATCGGGTTGTGCGCCCATAATCTAATTACACAGAAAGAAAAAAAAAAAAAAAATGAAGAAGAAGAAGAGAGAGCAAATCAATCTTTGATAGGAAGAGTCCAAGGTCAATATGCTTTAAAAGATTTGGCATACCTTTTCCATTAGTGGGGTAAACATGTCATCTGCAAGATATGCCAAGGTTGTACCACTATCAATTACCACTGCTTTCCCAGACTGACTAATCCAATACATCTGTGGGAAGTTGTAGAACATCATGACCCACCTCAATTGCCTTCAAACTAACATTGTAATGTGCCCAAGATAAGAAAAGAACTGTAATTTAGACACGATTCTTGAACCGAGATCAAACCTGATTGAGGAACTATAAACAGACAAGAATAATAAAAGAATGCTATGCAGTAGCAACTGGCAAGTCCATTAAAAATAGATTTAAAATTAACAATCATATGCTATATTAATATCTCTTTCTTCTAAAATTGAAAAAATAATAATAATAATTACTAATAGATGAAAGAAAATAGATATAGTGGCAGATCATTTCTTCATAATCTAATTGCTAATGCAAATAGAAACTTAATTCTTGAGTAAGGATGTTCCTTGCATGTTATTTTATTCCTTGAAGTAAATTTAGCAATCATTACCCAAGATTTAAATACTCACTTCTTTTCCTAAGTAGTTGTGAGATAACTTTTTTTCTCACTCATTGCCTGAGAAAGTTACTAGAAAGAATAACATATAGTCCTTGACAAAGTGGAATGGAAAAAAAAAATCATGGAGCCGGACACAAGGCGTAATTTGACAAAATTCAATAAGTGGTTACTGATGTATCGAATAGTATGGAAAATCTAAGGGAAAAAAAATTATGTACAATACGAACAGTTTTTCTAAAAAAACAAAAAAACAAAAACATAGAAAGGGGAACCTATGGTGGTCAAGGGAGAAGTGGGAGGTGTCAGTGTTGTTGGTGGAGATGGTGGTTGATTTCCTGTTAAGCATGGCAGAAATTATGCATCGCCATTGATTCAATCTTCTATCTTTTTAATTTTCGTCTCAACATAAGCACAAAGCCATTCGTTTAAAAAACAAAGCCCCGACATGTTACATTAATCTTACAAAAAAAATTAGTTGTTTATTAAAAAAAAAATTGATAAGAAAAAAATTTAAGAACCCCATCTTTCCACACAAGCAGTGAAAAAAAAATAATTAAAAACATTCATAGCATATGTTGTTTTTATTTGTTTTTAGGAAATACAAAAAAAAAAAAATTTATTATACTTGACATTATCCTTCTTTAATTATCTCTTAAACCTGAACCCCACATTATTTCTTTATTTTTTTATATATATTTTCTTAATAAGTAAAAAAAGTCTTTTTTTTTTTGTTTTTGTTTTTGGACATTTCTCAAAACAACACTTTATTATGACACATTATCTAGAGCCCTAATAGGCCAACTGTGTGACAGTGGTACTAGTCTCTTCTTGGTTACATTTTCATTATTTTGGGGGTTTTCATTAGTTATAGGTCTTGTTGAAATTTTGGATCACCTAATTATATTTACATATGTTATGTACGAGTATTTTTAATGACAAATGTTATAATAATATTGTCATTGTTATAATTTAACAATGAATAGTAGTAAATTGCTAAATTATAGCAATGGTGCTCCAATGATCACATGTCATTTTGGCAAATCTCAACAAACTTTCCTTCTAATTTTGTATGTGTCATTTGGATATAGGTTTTTTAGTGATTTTTTTATTATTTATTTTTTTATCTTTTATGACCTTTTTCAAATTTTTTCCAAAAAAAATTAAATATTTACATTCTATCTCCATCTCCAAAAATCTAGAAAATAGTATTTATTATTATTATTATTATTGTATTCCTGCGGGATTTTTCCCAATGTGTTTGTTTGTTCCATAGAAATTTTGAAGTCAAATTCTATTTATTTGGATGATGATTGCCGAACATGTTGCCAAATTTGATAGAGGAAATGGAAATTGTCAAATTTAACAAGGGTTATAGCAGTCCACTGGAGTAAGATTTTTGGAGACTATTGCTAAATTTTGGCAATGGCAGCTCCAATAGCTTGCCATTGGAGATGCTCTAATGTGTGAAAAAAAAAAAAAAAAAAAAACAAATTTTTTTAATATCTAACAACCTTCTTCTCTATGATTAATTAAAACATTCACATCAGTTTTAACAAATTTCGTACCAAATTCTAATTTAAAAAAACTAATTTCTTATTTTAATTAATTACTTTTTTAAATGTATCATTCATTAGGCTCTCTTAAATGGAGGTGGATAAAGATGGCTAATCAATGCATGAAGGTTCTTTCGAGGATGAACAGTGTCATCAAATAACTCTTCGTATGCATGATCAATGTAAGAGAAGATTGGCTTGGCCATAAAAGATGTATCAGTCTTTTCGAACACTGAGATAGTGGGAGCGTTCAAGGGTTAGACGAGAATTTAATGCAAATGATAAATGATAGTTGCATTTCTGAGAAATGCAAAACCATATGCACGTTCTAAGACGTGGATAAAATACCTTGATCCACTAATATCACCAAGTATTGGTTATATTAGTGCAGGGGGTAATGTTGGCTATATATTTTGTATAAGTCAATCACAGTTCGACACGTGGCAAGATAAGGGCAATTCAGGAAGACAATTCAAATCTTCGATCGTGATCGTACACATGGCAGTTAATATTGGTTTTCACAAGATCTGCGTAGTACTGGATCAGCAAAGAGATGCAAAGTGATGTGGCTTCAACAGTTATTCACATTTAAATTCAAAATCTGGAGGGAAGCCTAACTGCAGGTATTGGCATAGTGGAGCTAACTATAATGCAACATGATCAGCGATCATGGAGGAGCAGTTCGACAGTTAGAAGTGCAGTTCGATGGTTATCCTTAAGAAGTATAAATAGCAGAGAAGGCCCCAGAAAAAGCCCCAGACTCAGATCCAGAAAACCAGTTTTATCAACTTTATTTCTTTTCCAATTTTTACATTTCCTGTTCTTTACATTGCTGTACTTTAAAATTCCTGCACTGCATTTCGTTCATAAGAGTAGTTTCAAGTAGATTATTGCTGTAAACCTCTACGAGGCTGAATTGGATCATTGTAAGTGTTTCATTTTTAC
The DNA here is from genome assembly GCA_030407325.1 of Camellia japonica. Classification (NCBI taxonomy): domain Eukaryota; kingdom Viridiplantae; phylum Streptophyta; class Magnoliopsida; order Ericales; family Theaceae; genus Camellia; species Camellia japonica. Next base: position 48,424,117 of record JAPPVO010000024.1, on the reverse strand, counting down.
TTAATGAAATGCTGCAATTGTTCTTCATCAAAACATCAATAAAGAAAGGAGGGTACACAAAGCATCACAATGGGTTAGATCATCCCAACTATGTTGGCACCAAAAAACCCATCCGATCATCTGCTAAACACCCCCAACAGAGAGCAACACCCAAGAAAGACAACCCAAATCTAGGGGAACAGAGCAACACAAAAAATAGCAGGCTGTAGGAGCAGAACAGGACTGCACATACCTCAACCAGCAAAGCAATACCTCAGTAGCAGAACATAAGATCAGCACAGATAACATAACAACCCAAATCATACACTAAGCTCAAAAAGCATACCATACACAGGCTCAACCACCAGACCTCAATAACAGATCAACCACTGACAGCACAACCCAGATCAGACACTAACCTCAGCAACCAGACCAGACACAAGCTCAGCCATCAGACCTGATTCTAATACACATTCAACCACCATACTTGAGGCAAAATTTGACCTGCTGCAGATTATACACCAGATCATTCACAGAAGCTTCCACATGTAATGGCGAGGCCTTGACCCATAAAGCTACTGTAATGATGGTCATCCATAGCCCAGCAAACCACTGAAAGCTGCTAATGTTGCACCAACTAACCCAGGCCCTTTGTAACCAAAACAGAACCAAGACTGGCATTCTAACAAAACATGTCAACCACCATCAGCCAACAAAGCAGTTCGCATCTCCATTTTATCAACCACCAAGACTTGCAGCCAACTTCTTCCCATCAAAACCACATAAAACAAAAAAAAAAAACTCCTCAACAACAATAACACAGCAGTCCACTGCTGATCCTAGCAATCCAGCAGCATATCAGTTCTAGACAGAACCTAAATCAAGCAGCAGCAACCCCAACAGATGAATAAACACCACATCAGGAAATGTGAATTGATCTCTGACAATGCCAAAGACAGGACAGATAATAACCAGACCACCCAACAAATTAGGAATCAAAGAAGACAAAACCAAGAACCAGGTCCAGACCCCAATTGCTGCTGCTGACTTAGCATTGTTGCATACTGATCTGGGGTGTAAAGGCTACTTGTAGGGTAATACTGAGGCAATACATAGTTGTTAATGAAATCATAACTATCCATTCCAACTAAATATATGCACTTTCTTAGGTAATCGGTAGCAACTTGATTACTTCCTAGTAAGAGGGCAATGCTTGAAATTGTGATTTGATGATGAATTAGTTGTTGATTCAAACTAATTCGAGCACCATCAATAAAGTGAGAGAACAGAACATCAGCAGTATGAGGAGCCTAGTGAGCAATAAGACCTGTGCAGACATGAACTACAGCATAACAACAACACTACATCATGAACTCTACTGCCATGAACTCTAAGCATAGCATCTGTTTTAGGTCCCAGAAGTGAGACACTCCATTTATAGACTGATGCAACAGTAAAAAGCTCATATGGGTAATCAGAGTATTCGCAACAGAGTAATAACAGCAGAGTAAAAACTATACAACCATCAGAATAATAACAGCAACAAAGACCCTGTTGCCATGAACACATCTGTGAAAAGTTATCATTGACTTTTCTAGAATTATCTAGGCTATTAAGTACATATGTTGAATAATCTAGAAGACTTCGAAAAAATCTAGAAGACTCTAGAAAGATCTAAAGAAATCCGGAAGATTCTAGAACATTGTAGAAGATTCCGGAACATTAGAGAAGCTTGTAGAAATCTAGAGAAATCTAGAAGGTTCCGGAAGGTTCTAGAATATTTTAGAAGTATAGAAAGTACTATTATATACTAGAATAGTTTAGAGAGTTTTAGAATATAGGAAAGTATGAGTATATGCTAGAATATTCTAGAGGGTTAATAATAGCCCTTGGATCAAAATGATCCTAGCCATCTATTGAGGAAGTGGATGACTATATAAAGGGAAATGACCTCATTTGGAAGACAACAAGACACAACATGTCACGACCCGCTCCCCGTGCCCAAGGGTTAAGTATCGTGATGGCCAGTAACTGAAGTTACCTACGGCCAATTCTTAAACAAACAAATAAACGCGAGCGGAAGTAAAATTTAAATGAGGGTACCAAAATAATCATCGGAGCTTCTATTTTTATTACAAAATTTATTGACCCAAAAGGCTGATATTTACATATAAAAATATCATAAAGCTGCTGTGTGTGTCTATTCCGCAGCCCCGCATCTAAGACTTCCCAAAAGCTATTTCTGAATTGCATTATTTCCTGAAAATTGGTAAACAGCTATAAGGGACACAAAATAATCATGGATAGTTAGTTAAGCCAAAACATTTACATAACTTATTTTGGTAAATAAATCATTTAAGTGGCAGAAACTGAAATACAGAAATTATGTAAATAAATAACCATAACCACAGTACAGAATATAATAGAACAGAGATCACATGAGTGGCAGTCACAACAGAGGTCCGGATTCAAGTGGTCACTGGTACGGATTATAGAGGTGGCTCTCACAATAGTGTAGCACTTATCTCCGCACAGCATTTTGCCCCACACAGAACAGAGGTCTTGATTCAAGAGGTGGCTCGTACGAATTATAGAGGTGGCTCCCACAATAGTGTGGCACTTATCTCCGTACAGCACTTTGCTCCGTACAAAACAGAGGTCAATGGATCCATGACAAACAGAGGACCACAAAGTGGTCAAACAGAGGCCAATGGTTATTTAAGTCTCCCAAGGCATGAGACTCCCATGATGGTACTTACAAAACATAATTATTTATAAGGTTATAGTCAAATATTCTTTAAAATATAAACAAACAGATCCATGGGTTTCATTTTAAGCAAATAGGGTTCAAAAAAAATCCATGTAACTGAAATATTTATATAATTTATAATAATTCATAAAACATAACTTGTATAAAATAAATAATGGTAAGTCAAAACATACGTAAAATATATTATGGTAACCCAATGTATAATATAACTCACCTTAACTTTAATACCTCATTCTTTCTTTCCACTATCAAAGACCCTCTCAACTTCCATTATTTTTTCTCCCTTTCTTCCCTTCCTTTCTCTCTTCCTTCTTTCCTTTCCTTTCTTCCTCCTTTCTTTCTTCTTTTCTGCACAAACCACCTCCTCCTTATATAAGGAGGTAAGAGCCACATCCAGTCAACACGTGGCAGCCCAAAGATTTGCTCGCGATTTATACTTATCTTAATAAATAATTAAGATAATTATATTTTGACCCAGATTCTTAATATAATTATATTATTTTACAAAATTACACATAATAATACAAAATAAATCATATATTTTCCTAACTGTGATTAAATAATATTAGTATAAATTTTACAGAATAATTAAAAATCTGGATTGTTACAATCTTCCCTCTTTTTAAAATTTCGTCCTTGAAATTTGTCATATGTGTAGATTAACCGCTGCACACTCTGATAAATATATTAGATGATTAATCTGATAGAAAATATTACCTCAAAAAAAAAAAAAAAAAAAAAACCAAAAACAACTCACTGTCTAGTTGTCAAAAATTGTTTTGGGCCAAAATGAGAAATAATCGGTGACTTTAAAAACTTTTCATTAGTTTTGTTTCCGAAAAAAAATAAAAAATAAAATAAAATAAAATGAGAACACAATCAAACAAGCGATTGGAAGTGAAATGACAAAATCACATGCAAAAGTTGAAGGAATTTGAGATGAACTCCTATTTCTTTTATCCGTGAACTTTCCACTGACGGCAAATAGTTTCAAAATTAGTGTCTTTATAATTTGAACCTACTTTTAAAAAAAGGTCGGAATAAATTTTTTTTTTGAATGCTAAACTGGAAATTATATGTATTTAATTATATTATAATTTTTGTAGGTGCTTGAGCCTGACATCCTTTGTTTCTTTTCCTTCTTTTGCTATAACAAATATAAATTATATCTATTATCCTTCACAAATTATGCACCAAAAAAAAAAAATTAATATATATATATATAAAAAATCATATAAAATTATAATATCATTAAATCGACTAACAAAATATAATATTTAGGTACTAATTACCCGCTATCCTACTTCTTAAATGTGCATGTGTCCTATGCTCCAATGATGATTTTTTATTTTATTTTATTTATAAACCTGACTCTGATGCCACTTGTCACGACCCGCTTCCTGTACCCAAGGGTTAAGTATCGTGATGGCCAGTAACTAAAGTTACCTATGGCCAATTATTAAACAAACAAATAAACGCGAGCGGAAGTAAAATTTAAATGAGGGTACCAAAATAATCATCGGAGCTTCTATTTTCATTACAAAATTTATTGACCCAAAAGACTGATATTTACATATAAAAATATCATAAAACTGTTGTGTGTGTCTATTCCGTAGCCCTGCATCTAAGACTTCCCAAAAACTATTTCTGAATTGCATTATTTCCTGAAAATTGGTAAACAGCTATAAGCACATGGCAGAGTGAGAAATATTATACCAAGAGTATAAGGGACATGAAATAACCATGGATAGTTAGTTAAGCCAAAACATTTACATAACTCATTTTGGTAAATAAATCATTTAAGTGGCAGAAACTGAAATACATAAATTATGTAAATAAATAACCATAACCACGGTACAGAATAGAACAGAACACAGGTCACATGAGTGACAGTCAGAATAGAGGTCCGGATTCAAGAGGTGGCTCGTACGGATTATAGAGGTGGCTCCCACAATAGTGTAGCACTTATCTCCGCACAGCACTTTGCCCCACACAGAACAGGTCTTGGATTCAAGAGGTGGCTCGTACGAATTATAGAGGTGCTCCCACAATAGTGTAGCACTTATCTCCCTACACACTTTGCTCGTACAAAACAGAGTTCAATGGATCCATGACAAACAGAGGACCACAAAGTGGTCAAACAAGGCCAATGGTTATTTAAGCCCCCCAAACATGGGACTCCCTGGTGTACTTACAAAACATAATTGTTTATAAGGTCATAGTCAAATATTCTTTAAAATATAAACAAACAGATCCATGGTTTCATTTTAAGCAAATAGGGTTCAAAAATAATCCACGTAACTGAAATATTTATATAATTTATAATTATTTATAAAACATAACTTGTAAAAATAAATAATGGTAAGTCAAAAATACGTAAAATATATTATGGTCTCAAGGTATAATATAATCACTTAACTTTAATACCTCACTTTTTCTTTCCACTATCAAAGACCCTCTCAACTTCCATTATTTTTCTCCTTTTCTTCCCTTCCTTTCTCTCTTCTTTCTTTCCTTTCCTTTCTTCCTCCTTTCTTTCTTCTTTTCTGCACAACCACCTCCTCCTTATGTAAGGAGGTAAGAGCCACATCCAGTCAACACGTGGCAGCCCAAAGATTTGCTCACGATTTGTACTTATCTTAATAAATAATTAAGATAATTACATTTTGACCCAGATTTGTAATATAATTATATTATTTTACAAAATTACCCATAATAATACAAAATAAATCTATATTTTCCTAATGTGATTAAAAATATTATATAAATTTTAAGAATAATTAAAAATCTGGGTTGTTACACAACAACCAAGAGTGGATAAGTGCTTGAGTGTGAGGGATTCAAAGAGTGAGGTGTCCTTGAGAGTCTTCTTTATACTTGAGTGTATTTTTGCATTTAAATAAAGATTCACTTTTGTATAGTTGTTGTGTTCTAACTCAACACACATCATAATAATAATAGCAACAATAACCAACGGATGGTGTCAAACAAACCACCATACTTAATTCAGATCATTCAACCTCCATTCAAATAATAACACAATTTAGTTTAGTTGGTGCATGATAATATAAAGATGCTTCATTATGTTTTCTTTTCTTACATTCTTGAGTGTGGACAATGGATTTCCAGCTGTCAATTTCGTTTTGAGAATTCACTTTCTTGACAATTGTTCCTAGTGAATATTTGTTCCAAATTGTGTAAGTAATCTGGGATTCAGATCTTGATGAAACTTGTCATCCATTAACATGGTTGTTTCTTTGAATAATTAAATTTTAGTAGTGTGCATTATTTGTGATTACTTTTAAAATCATCCACTATTTGAATACTTGCGTGAATATTTGATGAGGAAATGCTTATTGCAAAGGTAAGTTTCTATTTATGTCGTCTATTTATATCCTTAGTTATATGAAGAAATTTCTTCTATAGCTTTGTCTTTATTTAAATTTTTTGGTAATGGTAGTTCAAATGAATTTGTTCTCTCTAATACGGTGGGGGGCTTTGAGAAGTGTGGCATAATCTCATTAACATTATTTAGAAGTTTTTTATTGAAATTTGTTAGTCATAATTGCATCCTCAAAGAGGTTAGGACTGTTAAAGTTTATGTGCTGGTATATTTTTTTTCTGTGAATACTGTATATCTATAGGACTCATGAATGTTTAACAAAATATTTATGTGTCTTTGTTTATTGTCCATTCTTAAGTTTGTTATATGAAATTTGAGTTGGGGTTTTGAATTGGGTTCTGATTTTAGTGTTGTTCGGAATAGCATTGTGTAGGTGGCAATACAATTGAAAGCAAGATGGCAGTTGAAGAGTAAAAGAAAGTCTTATCATCAAATATAAAATTTATTGTTCTCGTACTCAGCTGTTCAAGTCTTGATATTACATTAGAAACGCAACTTTTGGAATTTTTTAAGACTTGAAAGAACAGTTAGTTAGGCTTTTCATTTTATTTGCTTTAGATCCTTAGCACTATTCGATCTTTTTTTATATGAAAAAAAAAAAAAAGTATGTTTACCTCTTCACATGCAAGGTGAGGTGCATTTGAGGAGTGTTAGCGTGATATACATTGTTGGGCTTATTTCCAAACAATTTAAGTTTTTGGACAATTGGTCATTTAACAATGCAACAAAGCCATAAGTTTACTTTTGAGTAGTATTTTATTCAAGTTAAAACAATGGTCTTGGGAAGCGAGAGGAGGTTTTGTTAATGGAACTCTCGAAGTCTTTTTACTTCATATTAATAATAAAAAAAGAGTATTTTTTCTTCAAATCTTTCTTATCATCATTTTTGCAGGATAACGTGTGGTGTGTTGGTTGGCAAAATGGTGGGATGCAATCGAAGGATGGAAATGAACTAACTCTTTTGGGAGGTATCATTCAAAATTTACTTGTTGAATTATAATTTATTATAACAATGAGCTTTTTAAAAAATTGAATTATATTATTCACTTTTTGGTCATTTTGGGTTGTGTCATGAGCCAGTCCTCCCGAGTTTTTTTAAATTAATTTAAGTCTCATTTCTACATTTCAAGCTACCCCATGCTCATTGCTTACCAATTGATATTTAATTGTAACCCTAAAACTCTATTGTTGCAATGATTTGAGCAGGGTTTTTTATCTCTATAAATGATGAAGTTTGTCTTGTTGAAATACCTAAAATGCTCAAAACATTTCATAAATTATGAAAATTTCTATATGAACACGTCAATAATTACTAATTATTAATTGTCATAGGTTTAACATTGCCTTCTCCTTGATATTTGGGATTTTGTGTGAGATTATTGTGGTTATTGTTTCATTTACTTTTATATTTGGTCATAGGTTTCATTGGTATAGGTCCTGTTCTATAATTTTCAACTTGTTTTCCACCCTATTTTTTTGGCCTTCCCTCTTGTCTTGGAACTTGCAAGTTGAACCATACTCATATTCAATGATTTCCATGGCCCACGGAGCATGAACACTTCTATGAAGTTGGAATGGCAATGGGGGGCAATGGGACGGATATTAATTCCCTGTCCCCATCCCCATTCCCTTTTATAATTTTTCCCCATTCCCTATCCCCCATCTCCCATGCAGACTACCCTCTCCATCCCCTAACGGTTTTGGGTTTTCCCAAACCCGACTTGACCCGTTTTTCAATTTTTTTTTAAAAAATATATATATATTTTTTAATTATTATTATTATTTTTCAAAAAAATTATTTTAAAAAGAAACTTGTTTACAAATTTTTAGAATTGGTGGTAGAAGTGGTGTCAAAACATATGGAGAAATGGGTGGGTACCCATCCCCAATGGAGATTTAAACCATGTCACCGACCCGACCTAATGGGTAGAAAATGGGAAAAACCCATGTATTTCGGGTCGAGTCTCCATAGGTAACCACTGGGTAGGGTCTCCATTGCCATTCCTACTATGAAGCTATTGTGTCCGCATGCATCAAACACCCACACTCAAACAAGGCCTAACCATGTCAAGCACTCGTCTAAACGTATCATATTATTCTTTTAATCTTTTTAGAATTGGACACGTTTCAGACACTTGGGGAACTCATGAATCCGTCCATCACTTAAATGCACAAGAAACACATTGCTAAGTTTGAAAAAATAACTTGAGAGTCAATTATTAGAATTAAAATAATGTGGATTTATACCTACTAATCTTTCATCCTTCAAGCTTTTTAAATTTAGGAATTTGGAAGTCTAAAATTCCAATTTGTTTGGGAATAGATTATTTCAAAGTAGATATTAATGATTTCTTGCTTGCACTTCTTCTGCAACATATGAGAGGCACTAATAATTTTGGTCCATCATGGGTATAGAATGTTAAAATTGATTTCTTACTATTTTGATATAATAAAATAAAAATTTATGTTTTGGACATGGATGGTAGAAAGGCCAATCATTTAAGTAACTATGTTAATTACTAAGTCATTTTGCCTCTCGGAGCCATGCATGTTGTTGAAAGAAAGAATATGGTTGAAATTGGCTTTTCTATGAGACAGCTTTAGAAGTTGTGTTATATGGTTCTCTCTATGGTTGATGAGGTGATAGAACGTGGTTCAGTCTCTAGTATGATGGGATTATATAAAAAACACAGCTCTGCCAGCTATCAGAACTGATCTCAGTGTCTGTTCACATATAGTTATAGTAGATTTGTGGTGCCTATCCTCTTTGAGTTTTGAAATGTCAAAAAATGTCATATCCCAAAGTGGGAGATGGAGCATAAACATTAGCTTCTTTGAAGAAGCTCCGAATGATAGTACTGGAACATGTTGATCTTTATTTAAGAAAAAATAATGTTAGATACACCTTTCTGCATCCCAGATTGACAGGACTTGAGAGTGGTTAATCACCTTTTATACTAAAACCAAGGATGTTAATCACCTTTCAAAAACCTCCGTCATAATTATCTCCAAATTATAGAGGTTCACCTGCTCTTAGTATTTTTTCATAAATTTTAAGCGTCATCCTCTCTTGATTTAAAAAAAAAATTAAGTGGTTACTTCTCTATATCTATAAAATATTAGATCAAAATATAAAATTAGACAAAATATAATAAAATTAATAATTTTTTATAACTACCATTGATAACAAGCCGATTTTCAGATAATAAAATAAGGTATTAACTAGTTATTTGATCATGTTCATTGAGGAAGACATTATGTAAGAATTTAAAGTTATTCTATCATAAGTGCTTTTAATGACATGAAAGAGCGCTAAACACAACTAAGATATTTCACTTTAGTAAATAGATATTTTTTATTATTGCTATCTTTTTCAATGTGGATAAAAAAAAACTTATTTGTATATTATTTTTGTTTTTTAAATGTCAGTAGAAAATTGATATATAATCCATACTTTTTATTTAAATTTTTTTTGTATGCTTATTTTCCACCCCCTTGGGAAAATTCTGGACCCTGACCAAAACCATAAATGGGTTTTATATTAAAGCTAGTTCATTACAAAAGAGTAATATCATGAAAATGATCATGAAAGATTCTCCACCATTAGATTACACATACAAAAAAACCACACACTAATCAAGGGATGAAAAATCTTCATGAAGCTTTTCATGATATTTTTTTCTCATTAGTTTCTTAAACTCGTAGGCTTGTTTGGTTTACCTTTGGAATCATGATTCCAAAGATTAAATTTTCAAATCACTTTTTAAAATTCATAACCAAACATACAATTCAAAATTACTCAAAAACTTAATTCAAAAATTAATTTCAAAACTCATAATCAAACATACAATTCAAAACTCAATTCAATTTTTTTTTCAAAACTCAAAACCAAACTCTTTTCAAAACTCTATTTTAAAAGAAAAAATTCAAAAAAATATTTTTTTATTTTGTTTTTTAAAATTATTTTTAGAATCATGATTTGAGTGTGAAGTCGTGTTTTGAGTTATGGGGTTTGAATTGAGTTTTGAAAAGAAAAAATTTGTTTAGTTATGAGTTTTGAGTTGTATTTTGAAATTTTTAGATTTAATTTTTTTTAAATATTTAAAAAATTTCTTAGCTTTATTTTTTAGGGTAAATATTTTATATTTTAAATATTTATTTATTTATTTATTTTATTTTAATGTGCACTATATTTCATACATTTATGTGTTGTATTTTTTTAATATTAATTTTTTTTTTAATTTTAAATATTTATTTTATTTTATAAATATATTTTTAAATTTTTTGTTATGTGTGGGTTATGATTTGAGTGTAGAGTTTTGTGTTGGTGGGAGAGGGACTTCAAACTACTTATGGTAGCTTGAAATAAAATTCAGAGAGATAAATTTAGAGACAAACAAACAGACTTTTCTGAGAGAATTATAGAACAAGGAGAAACACACTCTCTGTCTCTCTTAACTCTTACACTCTTTTCTTCTTCTCTCCACACACTGAAATCTCAAAATACAATAGCTATATATAGATAAAACTAGTAATATGAAGGCATTAAATGCATATACAATAGTACAATCTTCTTTTTGACTTTAAGCCTTCAATCTTTGAATTTTCATGCTTCAGCAATCTTTGAACACAGATTTTTCGGTGGCTAGGGTGGCTGTCTAGGGTGGTGGCTATCAAGCTTACTTTCCAACATCCCCCCTTAAGCTTGATTCTCCAAGTTGTTTCATCCCAAGCATCATCTTCACTCTGTTGAACAGGTCATTTTTCAATGGCTTCGTGAAAATATCTGCAAGCTGATCTTGAGATTTGCAAGAAAGTAACTCCACCTCTCTCTTTTTCACATGCTCTCGGATGAAATGATAGCGGGTATCAATATGCTTACTTCTTTCATGATAAACTGGGTTCTTTACTAATGCAATTGTTGAGCGATTATCAACATAGATCACAATAGGATTTTCTTGTGGAAATCCTAAATGCTTTAGCACATTTCTTAACCAAATTGCATGACACACAGTTGAGTTGGCTGCAACATACTCAGCTTCGCAAGTTGACAGTGTCACAATAGCTTGCTTCTTGGACGACCAAGCGAACACTGTATTTCCCATAAAGAAAGCAAACCCAGTAGTACTCTTTCGTTCATCTAAGTCATGTCCCCAGTCACTATCTGAATAGCCAATTAGACTGAAATTATCAGTCAATTTATAGAATAAACCATCATCGACTGTACCTTTGATGTAGCGAAGAATCCTCTTTGCTGCATAAAGGTGTGATTGATCCGGTGTTTCCATATATCTGCTAATCAGTCCTACTCCATAGAGTATGTCTGGCCTGGTGCAAGTAAGATAGCGAAGACTTTCAACTAAGCTCTTGAAATAAGTTGGATCCACATCCCCTGCCTTTGTACCTTTTTTGAGCTCCACTCCACTGTCTACAAGAGTGTTCACTGGATTGCAATTCTCCATTCCATATCTTTTGAGAATTTCCTTGGCATAGCCACTTTGAGAAATAAAATTTCCATCTTTTCTTTGTGCCACTTCAATGCCAAGAAAATGAGCCATCAATCCAAAATTTGTCATTTCAAATTCTTGAACCATACTTCTTTTAAATTCTTTGAACATGGCTAGATTGTTTCCGGTGAAAATTAGATCATCAACATAAAGACAAGCAAGCAACATGTTTCCATCAGCTTCCTTCTTCAAATATAGTGCATGCTTATATGGGCATTTTTCAAAACTATTGTCATGAAAATACTGATCAATTCTTGTATTCCATGCACACGGAGCTTGCTTCAATCCATAAAGTGCTTTCTTCAATTTGTACACTTTGTTTTCGTGCCCATTCTGAACGTACCCCCGAAGGCTATTCAATATAGATTTCTTCTTCAAGAAAACCATTAAGAAATGCAGATCTCACATCAAGTTGGTAGATCTGCCACTTGTGCTGAGCAGCCAAAGAAATCATTAGCCTGATAGTCTCCAACCGAGCAACTGGAGCAAACACCTCTCCATAATTAATTCCAGCTCTCTGCTTGTAACCTTTTGCCACTAATCTTGCCTCATAGCGTTGCACTTCGCCTTGTGCATTCCTCTTTTATCTTGTATACCCATTTCACTCCAATGGGTTGTGCCCCTTCGGTAGACTAGTAAGCTTCCATGTGTCATTTTTCTCAATGGCATGAATTTCTTCATCCATTGCTTTCTTCCATTTATCTTCTTGGATGGCTTCTTAGAAAGTAAGTGGATCACTATCTGCGAGTAGGCAGAACAAATTCAGATCTTCTTCTTCTGTAGCTTCATATATCTCCTACAAATTTCTCATTGGTCTTGGTTGTTTGAAAAAACTATCATCTGATGATGATGATGATGCATCACTTTTGTGAGAAACTAACAATCTAGGTGCAAGTATTCTATGTGGAGGAGTTTGTGGCTCATCTTGAACTTCTCTTGTGATTTCAACTGGAGCTTTTGATGTTTCATCTTCAAGAATGAGTTCTGCATCTTTAATAACTTCATCTTGATTCCAGTTCCAAGCTTCTTCTTCTTCAAATATCACATCTCTATTCATGATCACCTTTCTGGTAATGGGATTATATAACTTGTATCCCATTGTTCTGTCTCCATATCCGACAAGGATACATTTTTCTCCCTTATCATCGAGCTTGGTTCTTCTTGCTTCTGGAATCTTGGTGTACGCAACACACCCAAATATTCTGATATGGTTGACACTTGGCTTATGTGAACTCCAAGCCTCTTCTGGAGTCATAGAGTAAAGGCTCCTGGTTGGGCATCTATTTAGTAGATACACAACACATGATACGGCTTCAGCCCAAAATTGCTTGGGTAATCCTTTTCCTTTCAACATGTTCCTTGCCATATCTAAGATTGTGCGATTTTTCCTTTCAGCAACACCATTCAACTGTGGCGTATAGGATGGTGTTGTTTGATGCTTGATTCCATGCTCTTTGCAATAATTCTCGAAAGCATCTAATGTATATTCTCCACCTTGATCTGATCGCAATGTCTTGATGTAGTAGCCACTTTGCTTTTCTACAAAAACTTTGAATTCTTTAAAGATACCGAACACCTCCGACTTTCTTTTAAGAAAATACACCCATGTTTTCCGACTATAATCATCAATGAAAGTGAGAAAATATATATTCTGTCCATTTGACATTGGCTTCAATGGACCACACACATCAGTGTGCACTAGCTCCAGCGGCTTTGTTGCTCTCCACTTCACTTCTTTGGCAAAGCTAGTTCTGTGATGCTTGCCAAAAATGCAACTTTCACAGACTTCATTAGTATGAGCAATATGAGGGAGCCCTTTCACCATGTTCTTGCTTGACAATAGCTTCAAGCTTCCAAAGTTGAGACGTCCAAACCTCAAATGCCATACCCAGTCTTTGTCTTTAATGATGGCACTTAAACATTTCGCAGCATCATGTTGAATGTTCAATGCAAACATCTGATTCTTGGACATTCTCACTCGAGCGATCAAATTACCATGATTGTCTTTGATGGTAAGATGACAATCTTTCATGCTGATGTCGTATCCTTTCTCTAGGAGTTGTCCCATACTCAAAATGTTGTTTTTCATGGCAGGAACATCATAAACATTGGAGATGTAATCATGATCTCCATTCTTGAGCTTTATCAAAAAATTGCCTCTTCCTTTCACTGAAGTCTTTGAAGAATCACCGAATGAGACTTGTGCTTGTACAGCCTCGTCAAGCTCGACGAACAACTCTCTTTTACTACACATATGATCACTGGCTCCCGAGTCTAGATACCAAACATTGTTTTGGTTTTTAGTATCTCCATGGTGGACAAACAGGACTGTAGGTCTGACTTTGTTTGTTTCCTGTTCGACAAAATTTACTTGCTCTCCAGCTTCTGTTGTTGCTCTACTTCGGCATTCATTGCTGTAATGCCCGAACTTGTGGCAATGGTAGCACTGAACATTGCTTTTGTCAAATCCTGGTCGATTGTTGTAACCACCTCATCTTCCTCTTGCTCTTGCTCTTCCTCTTGGAGCAAAGTGTGGTTGACTTCTTCCTCCTCTGGTTGGACCTCTTCCACCTCTTCCTCGAAAACCAGAAATTTGGTTATTGTAACCACGACCTCTTCCTCAGCTTCTTTGTGATGTCCCCCCTTGCTCATTTCTGTTATCTCTGAAAGACAACTTTAATTGAAAAGCTTGCTCTAGAGAACTTGAGGGAGTCTTCTATTTGATCCTTTGTTCATGAATCTCAAGTGTGCCCATCAGTTCATCGGTGGTCATGGCACTGAGATCCTTGGACTCTTCTATTGCTACAACCACTTGCTCGAATTTGGGACTGAGTGATCGTAGAATCTTCTCTATCACTTGAAGAGATTCCATCTTCTCTCCATATCTTCTCATCTGGTTAACAATGGTCAATGTTTTGTTGAAGTACTCAAAATTGACTCATTCGAGACGCTGCACATGAATGAGAAGAATACTCCATGCCTCTTTAGAGGTTGCTGCGGCTGAAATCTTCTCAAAGCTTGACTCATCAATGCCTTGATAAAGTAGATACAAGGCCTTTTTATCTATCTTCCTTGAATCTTTTAACGCTGTCTTCTAAGCTTTATTTAAATTTCCTTCATCTTCACGAGTAGCTGGCTCGTCATATCCTCGATCCACTGACTCCCACAAATCTTGTGAGGCTAGTAGGACTTGCATTTGAATACTCCAATTTTCATAGTTCTCCTTGCCGAGTTTTGGAAACTGGGGCTGAAAGAAATTGTTTGTGTTGGCCATGGATTGACTTTAAGAAATCTACAAATTTTCAAGATGTAATTTGCAAATTCTGACCATACAGATGTGTCCGGAATACTCCAAATAGTTGGAAAGCACTATTGGATCACCAAAAACAGACTTTAAACGGTTTAGATCTTGCAAAAAAAAAAAATTGAATGGCTTAGATCGGCAGAATCTGGAACTTCTGAGAAGCACCGGATAATTTTTTCAGATCGGATGATGTCAGCGTAACGTCAGCGGCGGGCGGCTCGGCTCGGCTCGGTCTGCGGCTTGGCTGCGCGGCTCCTCTGAGGTTCGGCTCGGCTTGTGGCTCGGCTCGGCTCGGCTTGACGTCAGCAATGACGTTGTCACTGACGTCAGCTCCTGAATACGGATCCAGATCCGGTCTAATGGATCGGATCGTACGTCAGACGGGTCAGACTCTGCAAATCCGAGCGAAGAAGACGCGTGAAGGCGCGTGGACGCGTTGCTGCGCATGGCGACGGCGTCAGAAGGCACGTGCGGGCTTTGTGGGGCTCGGTTTGTAGCGTGGTTTTTTGTAGTGTGATCGTCTCAATGAGACCTACACACTGGTTTGATCAAAGTTTATTTCAATAACTTTGATTTCTGGGCAAAATTTGAAACGATGCTCTATTCTACTATTTTTTTTGCAAAAACAGGCCCTCCTAGTGCTCTGATACCACTGTTGGTGGAAGAGGGACTTCAAACTACTTATGGTAGCTTGAAATAAAATTCAGAGAGATAAATTTAGAGACAAACAAATAGACTTTTCTGAGAGAATTATAGAACAAGAAGAAACACACTCTCTATCTCTCTTAACTCTTATACTCTTTTCTTATTCTCTCCACACACTGAAATCTCAAAATACAATAGCTATATATAGATAAAACTAGTAATATGAAGGCATTAAATGCATATACAACAGTACAATCTTCTTTTTGACTTTAAGCCTTCAATCTTTGAATTTTCATGCTTCAGCAATCTTTGAACACAGATTTTTCGATGGCTAGGGTGGCTGTCTAGGGTGGTGGTTATCAAGCTTACTTTCCAACATTTTGAAAGTAGTGTGGAGTTTCGAATTATGTGTTTAGTTATGAGTTTTGAAAATAATTTTTGAATTGAGTTTTAAGTTATGTGTCTGGTTACGATTTGAGTGTAAAGTTGTGTTTTGAGTTTAAAATATTAAAATTAAAAATTAAAATATTTACAAAATAAAATAAAATGTTTAAAATAAAAAAATTTAAATAAAAATTATATATTTAAAATAAAAATAAAAATTTCTTAAACATATTTTAATATTTTAAAAAAATAAATCCAAAAAATTCAAAATACAAATCAAAATTCCAAAACTCAAAACTCAAAATTCTTTTCAAAATTCAAAATTCAAAAACTCCTTTCAAAACACTTTTCAAAACTCATAACCAGACAAATTTTCTCTTTTCAAAACTCAGCTCGCAATTCCACACTCCAATCACAATTCCAAAACTAAACCAAACGCTAGCTTAGTTTCTCAATGATGAATTCCCAAGAACTTTTTATATTATTCTTCAGTTACTATTTGTAATCCTTCTAAAATCTTTTGTAAAATAATATTCTTGATCAATGTACTCTGAATATTATGGACTGAAATTATGCAGACCCTTGATTACAAAAAAGCTTATTGATTTGATGGACAATGGCGTTTGCATTTGCATTAAGGGAGGAAAAAAAAAAAAAAAAGAGTTGAGTGATTAGTTGTTCTCGTAGTAATTCATGTGATTTTTCCACTCAAATGCAGATATGGTTCTATCGAATAAGCTCGTTTTGCATGATCTCAAAAATCAGACTATTGGGTGAGCTAAATACAATTGTGAGTATAGCATACTGCTCAGTTACTTCTACGTTTTTTGGTTGGTTTCAGGATTTTACTTTGTCCTCTTGTATGTTGGTTCATTGGAAATATTTCTTTCTTTATTCTTTTTAGCATGTATGTTCAAATTGTGAAAACAAAAATAGTAATTATTGTTCTCAAGTACCTTACAGTATCTGATTTGATGTTTCAATCTCCCATCTCCATTATTTTAAGAATATTATGAATGATAGGGTGTGCTACATGCACTAAAACTGAGTATTAGACTACTATGTAATTGTGAGTGTAACATGCTATTCAATTGAAAAAAGAAAAATGTATATGTTTGAATCAAATTATTTATGAGAATATTCCAATGTATCCTCAAAGTATCATAGGTTATTACAGTCTAGTATCTTATAGCATCTGCTGGCTGCTACTGGCCAAGGCTGCGGCATGCTGGCTAAGGCTACTGGTCTGTTGGGATTTGTGATTAGTTATGATTAATTTAATTATGTGTTAATCAAGATTTATTAAGACTAAGTGTTGTTTAATTAAATTAATCCTAAACATAAATTGAATTATGGAAGAATATAGAATTGAGGATGTATGTGGGTGTGGGTGTATTGAGCAATTTTGTGAGTGTGCTGAGAATTATATGTGTGTGTATATGTTAAGAGTTAAAGAGTTGAAATCATTGTTGTTGCTTTGGGAAACAACCGAGAGAGAGAGAGCTGCTGGAACAAAAAGAGAAGAAGATAATTGAGTTCAAGGAAGAATCAAAAAAGGAAAGTGTAGAAAGGATGGGAAAATTGAGGAAATCATCAAAGAACTCATCAATTGAATAATTTTAGGTAAGATTTCTCCATTTTTTCATGTCTTGATCTTGTTTTGCATGGATTCACATACTAGTGTTTTGGGTTTTGTAGAGAAGTTCATTGAACTTTGCAATCTAGGGTTTGAGATTGATGAGTTCATGCATCCATCTTGTGTTTCTTCCTTGTATTCATGCATTTTTCATGATTTCATGAGAGAAATCATGTATCAATCTTGTTTGTAAGATCAACTGCACGTGTATTTGAAGATTCAAGAAAGTTTCATCATATTTAAAATAGCGAATGAGAAATTTTGAAAATTTGTTTTTGTTTTGAATCTTGAATAAGGCTTTCAATTGATGTTATCTAACATGTTTTTAGAACCTTATGACTCATTTTATGAAAGGATTTTGAAGTTTGTTGATGATTTTTAAAGATGAGTTTTCATGTTAAATTTATGACTCAGAAAACTTGGAGATTGTTTTGAATCTTGAATTTTGAATTATTCTCTCAATTGAAGTTATTTTACTTATTTTTGGAGCTTTGGGACTCTATTGATGTTGGTTAATTTGAGTTTAAAAAGACTATTTTGAAGATGAGTTTTATGTTCAAATTTACGAAGCAGAAATTATTAAATTAGGCTTGATTCAAGGATTAAGTTTTCAATTGACCATGTTTTTCATGTTTTATTGCATATGGGACCCCTTGGGACATCCAGAACTTGCATTTTAGCACTCTAAGAGCATGTTAGCAATGTTTTGAGCTCGGCATAAGGTTGAAGTTAGATTTAAGCTATTTGTTGCACCGTTTATGTTCTAAGTCTTTAAGTACATGCTATGTGTGATATGTAGGTCTTTCACCAAGTGTTGAGCTGTCTGTTTAGAGGTTTTCTCATCTTTTCTTCTTTTGAGGTAGGGATTTCTAGTTCTCTTTCAATACTTTCATTTATGGATAGATTTGTGGTATTTTTCCTTATACAAAATTTATCTTTTATGCGTTTTGTGATAAACCATGAGATTGGGGGTTTAGGTTTGATGTTATGGGGTTTACCTTTTTGGGTTGGGTTATGATTTTGGGTGAATAATGAATAGAAGAGTTAGAATAAAAAGTGTTTTTGTAAAAAGTTTTAATTTCTTCCAAAACCCTAGTTGGCTCATAAAGATGGTTGATGGTTTTTGCTTAAATTGAAAGTGACATCTGTCACGACCCCAACCCGCCCCTAGTAGGATGGTGCCATGATGGCCAGTAATCCGAGACTACCGAAGGCCAGCTTTCAAAATTCACACACAAACAGAGTATAATATATGGGGCTCACAAATGCGGAAGCAATAAATCAAAATACAAGTGGTCCATAAGAGCTGTGCTTAGATCAAATGAAATGACATATACGTTATGTTTTCACATTCGGTTGATAATAGACAAAATACATATTAGAATCTTGATCAAAAGGCTTCTAAAGCCGACATGTGCAAATACAATGATTACAAGCCAAAGAAGCATAATCTTCAAGATTCGCCGACGTAAATACAAATTTTCCGACAAAAACAAGTCAAGCCGACATGATAAGAATCCAAAACAAGCTTGCAAAAACACATCTAGGCGTCGCCGCCGTCCTGCTCATCACCTACATATAATATAGAGAGGGTGAGCTGGATACTCAGTGAATGGTACAAATAATAAAGGTTTTGCATGAATATAGCCGAAGTCTTTCCAAAACAAAACATGCCAAAATCATACGAATATTAGCCGAGAATCCTTTCAAAGCAAAACACATCAAAACTTTATCAAATCAAGGGATGAACCGTATTCATCTGTCAAGTCTCACAAGTCTCAAGGGATGCTTACTGGCATCGGCAAAACAAAATCAAGCTTTCCGAACAATAAACCCACGCGGTGATCTGTCCGTGGCAAAACAAAAGACTGCACGATCCGTAATCGATTAGTCGAGGGTACTGCGAAAGTTTAGAGTCCTCCAGCACAAGGGACTTGTGTTACTTAGGCCCGTAGCCCCTTTTAACACGATGGTTTTCCAAGAAAGGACCGTATCCTTTTAACACAAGGGTGCTGCGAAAGTTTACAGTCCTCTAGCCCAAGGGACTTTTATACTTAGTGTTTTTATACTTAGTGCTGCGAAAGTTAGAGTCCTCTAGCACAAGGGACTTTTCAAGGGTGACATCAAAACAAAGCTTATACTTGATACATCAAAATAAAGCTAGTCATTCATGCTTAACGAATACTTTCATCAAAACAAAGCAAAGCAAGATTTATCAAAACAGTATAACATAGCTTTATTAAAAATACCACTCACATAGATCTTCTCGGGTGTAGGCTCAAAGCAAAGATCAAAGTCCTACAATCACATGGCAAATCACATTCTCAAAACAAGCTTTACAAGCATGCAAATGATCTCGGCATTCTCACCAAGTCTAAGTCAAATAACAAAACAAAACATGCTGAGAGTTGAAACTTCGTTTTCTATCTCACGGAAACACACTGGGTACCATCCAGGTCTTGCCGAGGTCCCACACCTCCTTGCCGAGGTATGGTCCTGACGGCCACGTTCAAAACGAGATCGGGGAAAAACCTGGGTTTCCCCTTGAAGAATGCAAGGAACAAGGTCATCAAGAACATGCATGCTGAAATCATAATTTGTTTGTTCAAAATCTGAGATTTGATGCTAAGAGTTCAAAAACACGGACTTGGGTACCCATACAAGAAGATCGTGCAAGAACAAACACAAAAACATGGTCCTTGTTCCAAACTTTCGGATCAAAACGAGGCTTTTCATCAAGAACTCAAGAACACCATTTTTTTCTCTTCCAAAACCAACTTCAAATCAATGCATGGCATGCAAAACGGATTCAATCATGCAATTTTAGCTTGATAATCAATACGAATAATCAGAGTAGAGCAAGAATCTAACCTCAAAACTCAAATCTAACGGTTTGATTCTCAAAGATCCAGCTCGGAACTCTACTTCTCACTCTAAAACTCCTTCTCCCTCTTCTAGAGTTTTCTCTCTCCTCAAGAACAAGGACTTACAACAAAATGATGCAAAATGATATGTTACAGGCCTGCCGGCTGACTTAACCTTCAGCTCGGACACGTGGCGCTACCGGGTTGGTTCAACTCAAAAAGGTGACTGATTGATAAGACAAGTCTATGACAAAGCGTATACAGCAAGCTAAGGCAAGACACATCGGTAAGTGATGATATCGGCTAAAGTCAAAGCTTCGGCAACAGGGTATCAAAACATCGACTAGGGAGGACGACACTTGACTAAGGTGTGCCACACCTTGGCCTAGATGTGCCACACCTCGGTCTGGGTCATACCTGCCCAGGGACAAAGATCACTAAGTGCAAAACATCTCGGCCTAGATGATACACTCCTCGGCCTTGGTTCCGAACACCTCGGCCCAGATAGTGACATCTCGGCAAATATGCCCGGGGTGAAGATGGAGGTCAACCATGTGGTTCCAAAATAATTCTAAGTACAAAGGTTCAGAGGTGAACTAAGCTCTAGATGACCTCGGCTACATACCAAGCAAGGAAAAAAATCATGCAAGCAATACTTTAAACAAAGCAAGACAAAACAAGATTTACAGACATATCAAGACAAGATCATACATGAATGTATGCAAGCGTGGCTAAGTCAAAATGAGGGTTGTTACATCCTACCCCCCTTAAAGAAGTTTGGTCCCCAAACTTAGGTTACCTTGCTCCAAGAATAATTCTGGATGTCGAATTCTCATTTCCTCTTCCATTTCCCATGTGGCACCCTTGCCGTAATGCTCTTTCCATTCAATCTTTACCATTGGTATCGACTTGTTTCTCAACTGCCTAACTTGTCTGTCGATAATACACATCGGCTTCTCTTCATAGCCTAAATTCTCATTAACTTCAATCCCAGAATAGTCAATCACATGCAGTGGATCCCGAATATACTTTCTCAACATTGAAACATGAAACACATTATGGACTTGGCTTAATTCAGGTGGCAAAGCAAGTCTGTAAGCAACGGATTTAACCTTGTCAAGAACTTCAAATGGCCCAATATAACGAGGTGCTAATTTACCTTTCTTCCCAAATCTGGAAACTCCTTTCATTGGTGAAACTTTCAGGAATACATGATCCCCAACTTCAAATTCTAACTCTGTCACGACCCCAAACCGCCCCTAGTAGGATGGTGTCGTGATGGCCAGTAATCCGTGATTACCGAAGGCCAACTTACAAAGATCACACACAATCAGAGTATAATATATATGGGGCTCACAAATGCGGAAGCGATAAATCAGAATACAGGTGGTCCATAAGAGCAGTGCATATATCAAATGGAATGACATACAAGATATAGCTTTACAACCAGTTTGAAATAACAAAAAATACAAGTTACATCTTGATCAAAAGGCTTCTCGAGCCGACATGTACAAAATACAATGAATATAAGTCAAGAAGCATGTTTTTCAAGGTTTGCCAACGTAAATACAACGTTGCCGACATAATTACAAAACAAGGCCGGCATAATCATGAATCCAAAACAAGCTGTGCAAAACACATGTAAGCGTCGCCGCCGTCCTGCTCATCACCTACATATATATAGAGAGGGTAAGCTTGGATACTCAGTGAATGGTACATATAATAAAGGTTTTGCATGAATATAGCCGAAGTCTTTTCAAAACAAAACGTGCCAAAACTATACGAATATTAGCCGAGATTCTTTCAAAGCAAAACACATCAAAACCTTATCA
This sequence comes from Camellia japonica, assembly GCA_030407325.1. Classification (NCBI taxonomy): domain Eukaryota; kingdom Viridiplantae; phylum Streptophyta; class Magnoliopsida; order Ericales; family Theaceae; genus Camellia; species Camellia japonica. Next base: position 48,401,793 of record JAPPVO010000024.1, on the reverse strand, counting down.
AATCAAGAGATGAACCGTATTCATCTATCGAGTCTTACAAGTCTCAAGGGATGCTTACTGACATCGGCAAAACACAAATCAAGTTTTCCGAACAAACAAATCCACGCGGTGAACCGTCAGTGGCAAAACAAGGACTGCACGATCCGTAATCGATTAGTCAAAGGCACTGCGAAAGTTTATAGTCCTCCAGCACAAGGAACTTGTGTTACTTAAGCCCGTAGCTCTTTTTAACACGATGGTCTTGTGTTACTTAGGCCCGTAGCCTGCTTTAACACTATATCTTTCCAAGAAAAGGACCGTATCCTTTTATACTTGGTACTGCGAAAGTTTAGAGTCCTCCAGCACAAGGGACTTTCAAAAGATAACATCAAAACAAAACTTATACTTGATACATCACAATAGAGCTGATCATTCATGCTTAACAAATACTTTCATCAAAACAAGCAAAGCAAGATTTATCAAAACAGTATAACATAGCTTTATTAGAAATACCACTCACATAGTTCTTCTCGGGTGTAGGCTCAAAGCAAAGATCAAGGTCCTACAATCACATGGCAAATACATTCTCAAAACAAGCTTTACATGCATGCAAATGATCTCGGCATTCTCACCAGATCCAAGTCAATAACAAAGCAGAACATGCTGGGGTTTAAACACTGTTTTCTCGTCTCGTGAAAGCACACTGGGTACCAACCAAGCCTTTGCCGAGGTCCCACACTTCCCACCGAGGTGTGGTCCTGATGGCCTTATTCAAAACGAAATCGGGAAAACCTGGGTTTCCCCCTTGAAGAATGCAAAGAACAAGATCATCAAGAACATGCATGCTAAAATCATAACTCGTTTATTCCAAAAACCGAGATTTCATGCTGAGGGTTCAAAAACATGGACCTGGGTACCCATACAAGAAGATCATGCAAGAACAAACACAAAAACATGGTTCTAGTTCCAAACTTTCGGATCAAAACGAGGCTTTTCATCAAAACTCAAGAACACTATTTTCTCTTCAAAACCAACTTCAAATCAATGCATGGCGTGCAAAACGAATTCAATCATGCAATGCAGCTTGTCAGCCAATAAGATTAACTAGAGCAGAGCAAGAATCTAACCTCAAAACTCAAATCTAACGGCCCGATCCTCGGAGATCAAGCTCGGAACTCTACTCTTTCACTCTAAAACTCCCTCATTCTTCCTCTAGAGCTTCTCTCTCTAAAGACAAAGATTTGAGACAAAATGATTTGTTTCTAGGTCTGCCGGCTGTCTTAACACACAGCTCGGACACGTGACACTATCGGGTTGGTTCAACTCAAAAAGTGACTGGTTGATAAGACAAGTCCATGACAAAGCGTATGCAACAAGCTAAGGCAAGACACATCGGCAAGTGGGCAACAAAGACATCGGTTAGGGAGGACGACACTTGACTAAGCTGTGCTACACCTTGGCCTGGGTGTGCCACACCTCAATCTGGGTCATACCTGCCCAAGGACAAAGATCACTAAGTGCAAAACATCTCGGCCTATATGATACACTCCTCGGCCTTGGTTCCGAACACCTCGGCGGAGATAGTGACATCTCGGCAAACATGCCCGGGGTGAAGATGGAGGTCAACCAAGTGGTTCCAAAATAATTCTAAGTACAAAGGTTCAAGGGTGAACTAAGCTCATGGTGACCTCGGCTACACACCAAGCAAGGAACAAAATCATGCAAGCAACACTTCAAACAAAGCAAGACAAAACAAGATAAGCAAGATTTGCAACATCATAAGACAAGATCATATAGGTATGTATGCAAGCATGGTTAAGTCAGAATGAGGGTTGTTATATCCTATCCCCCTTAAAGAAGTTTGGTCCCCAAACTTAGATTACCTTGCTCCAAGAATAATTCTGGATGTCGAGTTCTCATTTCCTCTTCCATTTCCCATGTGGCATCCTTGCTGTAATGCTCTTTCCATTCGATCTTTACCATCGGTATCGACTTGTTTCTCAACCGCTTGACTTGTCTATCGATAATACACATCGGCTTCTCATCATAGCCTAAATTCTCATTAACTTCAATCCCAGAATAGTCAATCACATGCAATGGATCCCGGATATACTTCCTCAACATCAAAATGTGAAACACATTATGGGCTTGGCTTAATTCTGGCGGTGTTAACCTTGTCAAGAATTTCAAATGGCCTAATATAACGGGGCGTTAACTTACCCTTCTTTCCAAATCTGGAAACTCCTTTCATTGGTGAAACTTTCAAGAATACATGATCCCCAACTTCGAATTCTAACTCATTCCTTCTCTGGTCGGCGTAGCTCTTTTGTCGGCTCTGGGCAGTCTTAATCCTCTGTTGAATAAGTTTAATCTTCTCCGTTGTTACTTGAATCAATTCGGGACCAAGCAGAGCTCTGTCTCCAACTTCGGTCCAACATATCGGCGACCTACATTTTCTTCCGTACAAAGCTTCATACGGCGCCATGCCAATGCTAGCTTGATAACTGTTGTTGTAAGCGAATTCCACTGAGGGTAAATGCACTCCCCAACTCCCTTGGAAGTCCAAAACACATAGTCTAAGCATATCTTCAAGTGTCTGAATAGTCCTCTCTGTTTGCCCATCCGTCTGTGGATGAAAAGCTGTACTAAATCTCAGTTCGGCTCCAAAAGCCCTCTGTAGACTCTGCCAAAATCTGGAAACAAACTTCGGATCTCGGTCTGACACAATTGACATCGGCACTCCATGAAGTCTAATAATCTCATTCACATACAATGAGGCAAGTTGATCGGCATTGAAGGTAGTCTTAACAGGTAAAAAGTGTGCTGACTTAGTTAATCTGTCAACAACAACCCAAATCGAATCCATACCTTTCTGCGTCTTCGGCAAACCAATCACAAAATCCATGGAGATGTGTTCCCACTTCCACTCCGGAATCGGCAAGGGTTGAAAAAGTCCTGCTGGCCTTTGATGTTCTGCTATCACTTGTTGACAGTGCAAACACTGAGACACGAACTCGGCTATCTCTCTTTTCATATTTGGCCACTAGAAAGTCTGTTTCACATCTTGATACATTTTGGTATTTCCTGGATGAACAGCAAACTTGGAAGCATGAGCTTCCTGTAAAATTTTTCTTTTCAACTCTGGGAAGTCGGCCACACACAATCTTCCTTCAAACTTGAGCATTTGGTTCTCAATAGTGTACCCTGATCTCGACTTTGTAATAATCTCATCAGCTACCCTTCTGAAGAATTCATCCTCCATTTGTCTTGCCTTTACTTCCTCAACAATAGTCGGTTCTGCTGAAATCATGGTTAGACATGCCAAACTTCCAGTTACCTTTCTGCTCAAAGCGTCGGCCACGGTGTTAGCTTTACCGGGGTGATATTGGATTTGCATGTCGTAGTCCTTCAACAACTCGAGCCATCTTCCCTGCCTCAAATTCAATTCCTTCTGAGTGAACAGGTACTTTAAGCTCTTATGATCTGTAAAAACCTGACAAGAAGCTCCATACAAGTAGTGACGCCAAATCTTCAAAGCAAATACTACGGCTGCTAGTTCTAAATCATGGGTAGGATAGTTCTTTTCATGTGGCTTTAACTGACGAGATGCATACGCTATGACTTTGCCCTCTTGCATTAATACACAACCCAAATCCTTATGCGATGCATCACTATAGATGTGGAACTCTTCATTACCTGATGGAAGTACAAGAACTGGTGCTGTGACTAACCTCGTCTTCAACTCCTGGAAGGCTGATTCCCGATCTTCGGTCCATTCAAACGCTGCTCCCTTCTTGGTCAATTGCGTCAACGGAATTGCAGTCTTGGAGAAATCCTTCACAAACTTCCTGTAATAACTTGCCAAACCCAGAAAACTCCGGACCTCGGACACATTAGTCGGCCTCGGCCAATTCACAACAGCTTCAATTTTACTAGAATCAACTGAAATACCCTCTTCATTAATCACATGACCCAAGAAGGAAATAGTAGAAAACCAAAACTCATACTTGTTAAACTTAGCATACAACTTCCGGTCTCTCAAAATCTGCAAGGCAAGTCTCAAATGATTCTCATGCTCAGCTTTACTCTTAGAATAGATCAATATATCATCAATGAAGACAACTACAAACTCATCCAAATATGGTTTGAAGACTCTGTTCATTAAATCCATGAATGCAGCAGGGGCATTGGTCACTCCAAAAGGCATCACCAAAAATTCATAGTGGCCATATCTTGTCCGGAAAGCAGTCTTCTCAACATCCTCGGCTTTAACCTTAAGCTGATGGTAACCCGACCTGAGATCAATTTTGGAAAAGACTCGTGCTCCTTGCAACTGATCAAACAATCATCTATCTTAGGTAATGGGTACTTGTTTTTAATGGTGACCTTATTAAGTTCTCTGTAATCAATGCAAAGACGGAGTGTGCCATCCTTTTTCTTAACAAATAAAACGGGTGCTCCCATGGTGAAGTGCTCGGCCTAATAAACCCCTTATCCAACAGTTCTTGCAGTTGCAGTTTCAATTCCCTAAGTTCAGCTGGGGCCATTCTATAGGGTGTTTTGGAGATCGGTTGTGTTCCCGACATGATATCAACAGTAAACTCTATTCCTCTATCAACTAAGTGACCAGGCAAATCATTTGGAAAGACGTCGGCGAATTCATTGACAACTGGAATGTCGGCTAAATTAGTATTTCCATTCTGATCATTCAGTATGCTACACAAGAAACCTTGACACCCTTTCCGAATTAACTTACAGGCCCTAATGGACGAAATCAAATAAGGTGGGGGCACTACCCCTGTACCCTGAAATGTAACCTCGGCTAGGTTTGGGGGTTTCAATGTGACTTTCTTCGAAACACAATTAATAGATGCATGATTTGCAACTAACCAATCCATTCCCAATATAACATCAAAATGGCCTATGTCCAAAGGCATTAAATCAACTAACAATTCAACATTCTCAATCACGACAACACATGCTCTATGGATGGATGCAATAATCATAGATCTCCCAGATGGAGTAGACACAGATAACATATAATCGAGGGGTTCTAGTCTCCTATTAATCTTCTCGGCAAACTTAACAGATACGAATGAATGGGTAGAGCCCGAATCAATCAATACATATGCATCTTGAGAGCAAATTGGAAGTATACCTGACACCACTGTCTCAGCATTCTGAGTGTCTCCTGGTACCAGTGCAAAAACTCTGCCCTGCCTCATCTGCCCTTTTCCAACGTTGCCTTTTTCCAACGTTGCCCTTCGTTAATAATTACTAATTAATAATACTAATTAATAATAGTAAGATTACAGATAAATTCAGTGAATCCAATGATAACGATGACGAAGACAATGGTTTATGAAGTTGGTGAGAGAGAGAGAGAAGTATAAGCAGAGAAGAGGATGATGAGAGAATAAATGAAAGGAGAGATTGAAACCAAGAAGAGCTTTTAGAGATAGAAAAGTGAAATGAAAATTTTATGAGAGGATTTTGAAGAGATAGGATAAGGGTTTTGGGTTTACCCTCTTTTGGATTTGTGAGCAATCCTGACCTCACCTTAGATTCTTACAAATTAAAGAGGATATAACAAAATGACCCAAAACATGTTAAACAATTTGATATTCTATATGCAAAAGTTAAAAAAATTCTCAAATATGGCTGTGTCAATGTAGTGGTGGCAGGAGGATGATGGTTGGAGTGAGGTGGTAATAGTGGGTTCCTTGCTTTGTATGGCTTTCTATTTTATTTGTTATATATGCAAACCCAAGCAATGTTTAAGGATGTCTTGCTCAGCAATGTTTATAGAGTTCCAGGGAAGTTGGAAAAAACAGCCTTTAATCCTTAAACCTCTTCAAATGAAACTACTTGCTGATCTCAAGATCCTCAAGGAGAATTAAGAA